>VYZT01025204.1:22654-34866 GCA_013400735.1 Pomatostomus ruficeps
GAAGAAATCATAACCTAGAACTAATCCCAAGGGTTTTTGACTGTGCCTCTCTTCTCTCCCACCTGGAGATCAACGCTGCCCAAGGAGCCCCAAGCCACTCCACGGGTGTTGGGAAGGGGCCCCACTCCTTTGTCGAGGGCCAAAAGCTCTGACACCACCCTGCAGAAAGCACCACTTCCACCTGCTCACAGGATATTTCCATGTATTTTTAATATATACATATATTTATATATAAAACAGTAATTCTAAGGAAACTGTTTGTTACAGCTGTGACATTTTCTGCTATTCAAGCAATGGCAACTGGTGCTCTTAAAACATTTTAAGAGCCAAAATGGGAATTTGACAAAAACTCAAGTTGCAGGTGATTTCAGATTATAGTCTTTGTTTGTGCCCTTCTGCACAATCATTTCTTTTTGTAAGCCGTAACTGGCCTTTCTGCTTTCTGCTTTTAACTGGTCAATTCTGGGGGAAATTAAGTGGCCTTCCTTGTTCCCCAGAGCCCTCTTATTACTTCCTCCCAACCCTTTAATTTAGGATGTGCCCATTCTCCCATGTGTGTGCAGATGCACTGCAGCCCTACTGCAGAAGAGATGGGACTTCATATACAGGAATTTCAGGACATAAATTTGGGTTTGTTTTGCCTTTGTCTGGGCAGAATAAATTTCTGTGACTTACATCTTGGTCTTCCAGCTGCCTACCTCCACAGTGGCACTCCAAAGGTCAGATTTGGTCTTGGTCAGCTACTATGCAGCTTTGAATTTCAAAGGAAAAGAGGCAAAAAAACTGCAGCAGGGTCTTGATTAGCTTGTGAAGGCCCACATGGAATGTCACCAACATGTAAAGAAAGTGGGACTGGGAAGCAGAAGGTACTGCCCAGGAAGGTGGTGGAGTCACCATCCCTGGAGGTGTTTAAGAAAAGACTGGATGTGCCATGGTCTGGCTGACAAGGTGGTGCTGGGTCACAGGATGGATTTGATGATCTCAAAGCTCTTTTCCAACCTAATTAATTGTGTATTTCGTATGTTTTTTTTAAAGATTAGGTTAAATTTTAATACACCATGGTTTGCATGTTTTTTTATTACTTCTAATAATCCTTCTTTTCAATGACAGCAGCGATTAGACACTGGCAGCGATAAATGAAAAGCCAGGAGCAGCACAGTGCATCCTTAAAAACTTTATTGGAGTGGCACGGTGCAGACTGCAAGTACAGTCATGAGTCTAAATATCCCCAACTTCAGCCCCCGCGCCGCCCCTGCCTGCACACCCTGGGCTCTGCTGCCCTTTGCCAGCCCTCGGCGGAGCTGGGGGTGTGTCAGGATGTGCAAGAGGATGTTCTGCAGGACAGGGAGACAGAGGAAAACCCACAGAGGTGGCTGCAGCCCGGGGCTGTGGCAGCCGACCCGCAAGAGGCGCCTGGCCGTGCCTGTCCTTGCAGGGAACGGGAGAAATGGGGCTTTGCTCCCTGCCAGCATCACCTGCAGCCCCAACCCCGCATTCCCTGCTGGAGTGCCAGGAACAGGAGGACTAGAAACAGTGCAAAATAAGGTAAAAAGGAGCCCGCCCCTGGATCTGAACTTTGATTGCTGCTGAGGCTGAGATGCCCCTCCTTTCTTTCCCCCCTACCCTATGTGTTGGTAGCTGTTACATTTGTTATTTGTCCAGTCCAGGAGACTCCTGAAATTACGAGATAACAGTACACATACAATTGGAAATAATGGTAATAAAGTAAAAAAAAAAAAAGTCCTGCCCTAGTGTGTTTTAGCTACGGCTAAAGACAGCATCCCAAATACCTGCTTCGTGTCCAGACGTGCTGGAAGAAGCGGGTCATCCCCAGTTTCTCACTCTTTAGTTACCCCACAGCTGGCCTGCAGCTCCCCACCAGGAGATGGCCTGAGCAGGAGGCTGCACAGCCCAGCTGAGGGTCACTAAAGCTCACTATATTCCAGAACACTTAACGCATTTGCTGCAATGTTAAAAAATTCTAGCACATATGAACTCTTCAGAGATTTACAGGCACTATGTGGAGATTATGTGCAAAAGTCTGCAGATATGTTTTTTTGGTGTTTTTTTTTTTCGCATAGCAATATATTTCCTGCAAATAGAAAGCATTCTTTCCCCCGAACGCTGAAGGACATGACAAAAAAAAGCCAGACTGTATGAGTCTTAATAAACTGAATCGCTGGGGGAAAGAAACAAACCACCTGAGTCTACTACTGGGAAAAAAAGAAAAGATGAGAAGAAGTCCAGCAAGGATCACTGTACAAAAACCACCCAGAATAACTATGTGCTTTTGACATCAGCTTTTTTTCTTCAGGAATAATTATCCACCCACAGAAAGAAGACATTTTACATGATGCACCAGGACCCTGGGGGGAAGAAAACAAAACAAAACAAAACAAAACAAAACAAAACAAAACAAGTCAGAGTGCTCATCTTCTGTAGACTGGAAATAAAACTCACAACATAAATCTGGGAAGAATTATGGGAAACTAAGCTTCTAGTGAGGTTCTGCTCCAGGTGGGTCCAGAGCAGAGGTAAAAACCCCTAGCTGAGAAGTGCTTGGTCCTCATTACTCTCTGAAAATGTCTTAGGGAAGCAGCACTTCACACCTTGGAATGCTTGGAATTCCACCAGCCTAAAGGAGTTTAGCTACATGAAGTAGTCCTGCACAAACTGAATGGAGAAAGGGTATGAAAAAAGCTCTTTTCTGCCTGGGAACACTGAAATGCAAAGTCATCCCAAGCACTGTGTCTTAGCAGCAGCTCTAACCATGCCTTGGTTTGGTTCAAGGACTGCCAGCAAAACTCAGCTTTAATTCACAGCTATGAACTGTCTTTGTGGGTAGACCAGGGAGCAGGAAGAAGAAAACTCACCTGGTAAGTAAGGTTAATGTTTAGCTTGTTTTCTGCTTCTCAGATTTGCTGCTGGAGGACTGTCCCTTTGCCTAAAGAGAGGATTAGACAGTGAGAAAGTGAACCAAGCTAAAACCTGAAATCAAGCAGTGACAAGACGCTCACCAAAATCACAGTTTAGACATAAATACAATCTGCACTTGAAAGTTAAGCAAGAGTATTTGTGACTCCTGTTGTGCACAAATATTTTCACCTTTTCACCATCAATTGCTTTCTTTCAGACAGAGTGGGCTGTGCCTGACCTCGTCATTCCCTGTTCCCAAACACCCTTTTACCTACACCAGTGATCAGGTCACAGCTCAGAACATCCTCCTGAAGAGGAGATAAAGACACCCCTCAATTTCACACTGAGAATTGCAAGTCAATTCTGTGGTCACATAAAAGGTACCTGTAGTGATTTAATAATAATGAGAAATCCCATCACTGACATGTGAAATGTAAAATTTCCAGAGCAGATGTAATCATCTGATTCAGGCATCTGCTGCAAGCATCCTCTGTGAGAACAACATGATGGAACAAGTTTCATCCTAACCTGAAGCAATTTTTTGTACTTATGGATAACAGAAGCCAGGCAACCCTTTTTATCTTGCCCCTACCCCTTTCCTTTTTTTGAAATTAGAATCATCTGCCTGTCTTTCCCCACCATGTTCATCCTGCATACTTATTTATGAAAGTATGTAGGTCTTCATTTGTTTTAAAAAATAATTTATGATAATAACTTGGGAACCTGGTTGTGGTTCTAGGAGTGCTTTTGGGATGCTGTTAGTCAAAACTGTCAAGAAATGAGAAAAGTGGTAGGGATCCTGCTATAGGCATGCAAAGTGGAACTCTTGGATCAACAAATCTGGGAAGGAGAAGCCTATGGAGCATGCACTGAGCCCCCCCCCTCAGAAGACCACACTCTGTCTGAAAGATAGGGGTTTTTTTTGGCCCTGTTTATTGCCAATTTCCCTTGGAATAGCCAGGGGCCTTTCTCCTATGTACACGTTTACAAAAGTGGATCAAGTTCAACCTCTTGATGTAAAAGTCTCCCCAAAATAACAACCCTGTAATAGGAACCCAAAACCCAGCTGCCCCTCTTGTTTGACTGCCCATACTATAACACCGGTGTTTATACCGTTTTAGGGTCTCTGGGTTTTCCTTTGTCCTTTGAGCTGGCTTTAGTGGTCGTAGCTTCCTTTCCACTTTTGTCCTACACTCCAAAGAAAAAAAAATAATTACAGTTACAAGGAGAATAGAGGACTGATGGCTCCTACTTTGACATCTGCCAAAACACAACCAGGGGGTGGTAGCAACATAGGATGGGCTGACTGGAGACAGTGCATCAGAAAACCTGATACAGATGGGCAGATTTGGCATTTACTAGAGAGCAATAATGCTGCAGCAGCAGGTTCAGCTCTGGGGTTCACAAGCAGATGAAGCAGCACTTGAAACACCAGCGGTCCTGTCTTCAGCTGCCTGAGGATTCCATGCCAAGGGAAGTGCTTGGGGAAGCCCTGCAGTGGCCAGAAGAGCTGTTTGGAAACACAGCTCTTTCCTCCCAGGAATTACAGCTGATCTGAATGCCAGTTTCAAAGCTGCTGCTCCTTTTCTCATTGCAAAACCTCTCCAGTCCATTCCTCCTGCTTTCTTCTTGTCAGCTCTACTCTTTTCCCTAACACATCAAAAAGTCTTTGCTGCTCCCTGCTTTTCTCTTCTCAAAACCCTCTTGAACTGTGTCTCAGCTCCAGCCTACAACCACTGCTACACAGTGCTTCCTGTCATTGAGGAAAGGTTTCTCTGCCCCTCTGCGGTTTTTGGACACTCTAAAAACTGTTATCTGCTCTACTCACTTCTCCAAGCCTGTCTAAAAGGCTGTAATTACACCAAACCTTCCTTCTTCCAAATATTTAGTACACAGCAAAATACATCCAACTTCCACTGCAGTAGTGAGACAATCCCTGCATCTGGACAGGCTTCCTGTAAACCTAAAATGAGCTACTGCAAAGGGAAGTCAGGAGTGAAAGAACTGTTTATTTTGCAAGTTATTAGCAGAAAATGTCCTACCTTTGAGTGCTGAGGTGTAGCAGGAGCCTTTGCACAAGTATCAAAGTCACCTGATAAGGCATCAATAGCTGCACTGTCATCTGCAGGTTTCTGCAATAATTTAAATTCTGAAGTCACACAATGTGCAACCCAAACTCACACAGTCAAATTAATGGTTCAGGAATTTAGATCTGGTTTAATTACCTCTTTCTTAAAGAAAAACACACCTGAACTCCACACATATGGTAGAGATGTCTCTTTGAGGTTTCCAAGAGGCATGATTTCCTGAATATTCATAGTGCAGTTGTGCATAAAAACTGCATTTATTGTGAAGAGTTACTCCTCACAAAAGCTTCACTGTCCACTACTGTTCCTATTAGCTACTGTATTTATGAGTATTTGCAATGAATCACCCCTTAAGCCTACTGTGGCATAACTTTGAAACAAAGTCAGAGCCCACAGCATGAAAAAAACCTCAGAATAAATATCATGAGTATTAAAAAAAAAATCCTCAATAACCCCCAGCATAAATGTTACCTTCTGCTCTTTGTGTTTCATGTCATCCTTTGCTGTTGGTTTTGCTGGTTTACCCTTGGGAAGAAATAAAAAGCACATCCTCATTTTGAACTGGCCAGATCAGTTTTACAATACAAGTATTTACATACAGCACTATGGGGTGTTCACAGATTTCCAATGAACCTGCATCACTCTGAACAGATTTCTTTAGTAGTTCAAAGTGATTCTTTTGTTCAGACTGCTCAATTGGGGAAAAAAAAAAAAACCAAACGAAGAACAAAATTCCTTTTTTTTGTTCCTTTGTTTTTTGACTTATAAGCATACAAGGATAAAACTACTCTCACTGCAGGATATTTTCATATTTTACCCCAATATATAAATACAGTACAGACACACTTATTCAACTTGTAATTCCAAAAGAGGATAGACTGGCTCAGACAGAGTCACATTTCCACTGTTGTAAATAAAGTCTAGGGAAGTTTTTCCTTACCTGCTCACCTGACTCCAGAAGTTTTCGATAGTCAGGTGGGATTGTTTCCTCTTTCTCTCCAAGTTTGTCTCTGTGTTCAGAGTTAGCCTTTTCCTGAAAGCATTTCATTTTTAAACAATTTTAATACCCATGTTAGAAATATTAGCAATGAAGAAATCAGGGGTCTTATCAAACTTAGGACAGATATCCTTTTCCACTTTAAAATTTTAAACCTACTGGGAAAATCCCCATTTATTCACTTCACTATAAAGCATTTTTCATGCCTGAAGGTTTTAAAAGCTACATTTATTTTTCAGCTTATGCTGCTCTGATTTTTGGCAGCATACCAGATACATGCCACACAGAACGTCACAAGGAGGTTTTTAAGCAGACTGCCGAAGAACATTTTTGTCTTTGTTAATGCAGCTATTTTAGGGATATCTTTCTTCCTTTTTTTTTTTTCAGCTAAGATTCCAGCCTAAACTTATTGATAGGCAGCATACGGTGGTTTTGTTTTTCCCCAGTAATTTACTTTACCTTAGCTATTTCAAATTACAATTTATTACTACTATTATTATACAGAAATGTAGTTTCTTATGAGCAGAAGGGCCTTTATAGGATTTTATGAAAGACTAAATGAGGACAAAACCAGCAGAAACAAGGGAGTTTAAAAATGTGACTGATTAAGTGAACTTCGTATTTGTGGTTATGAAAGTCAAAGCTTGACAAAAATCGGGACAGAAGAGCAATTTTAGAAATGGAGGCCTGAGAAGACACCTGAAAAATGATGAGAATAAGGGCAATGAAAGGCACTTAACTAAAATTATTTCAAATTTGCTGTACTATTTCAACACTTGCCTCCAAGTGGCTAAAGTATATTAACCAAATCAACATTTTTCACAGAACACACAAGTAACCCAGATGACTGAAGAGTGGTTGATATACCTATATGTAACAGCATGGATTATTTTCCAATAACCTCACTCTTACAACATCTAAAATCCCCATACCATACACTCCTGTGAGAACTATTTCAAATTTTGGGGTTTTTTTTGTTGTTGTTGTTCTGGTCTAATCCCTCCCACCCCACCCTCTCCCCAAATTTTTCAAGTTTCAGAACGTCTTTTGTTACCTTTACTTTATCCACAAGTGGTTTGTTCTCATCAGGGTCAGGTTCCCTCTGTCCCAGGGAGTCAGATAGGAGATCCAAGGCTTCATCCATCTCTTTTCCACTCTAACAAAATAGAAACACATTTGTGAAAGGAAATTTGCTGCAAAAATGATGTAATCCATCGATCTACTGTAAGTACTGGCTAATGAACTGTACATCTTGAGTGAACAAAGAACTCTCCCTTTGTAATTGCAGTATAGCACACAATAGCTGGAGAAAAATACGGAATATTTAGACCTGAAGAAAACATAATTTCAGGAAGGGCTCATGGGATTTATTTTAATGGTTTTCTTTTGTTGTGAAGAAGCCTAGCTGCTGTAGTAAGAATAGATCTATTAAATGATAGGAAATTGTTTGGCTATGATTGTTTGGCAATTGCCCTTCATTTTGCAACTTTATACAAAAACTGGATAGAAAAAAAGCCCTTAAAATGAAGACAGTCAGGAGGAGCTTTTTATTCCCCTTCCAAATCAGACTGGGTGTGCCAGGGGAAGATCCCTCTGCACGGACCAAAATGTGTGAGCAACACTGCAATACATGCCAGGAAGGAGAGTTCCCTTGGTATTCCAAGGGAGTCATGGTGCTGCCTGTGCAACTCTGTTAAAAATGGAGCGGCCACTCATTCTTTTTTCTTTCTTTTTTTTTTTTTTCCCCTTTCTTTTTTCCCCCCAGGTGAACATCTTCCTTCCCCTTCAATAGCCATTTTTAGCAATAAATGATTAAATTTTGCCACAGCCCACACTGGTCAAACTGTCCGGATCATGCTGCTGCCTCTCCTCACTACCCAGCCCCTCGCTTTGGGGTAAGGACCTACAAGGAGAAGTTTCTTACTGAAGTAGAAGCTGCAGGAGCTGCAGAGTGCACTGAAGAAACCGTAGCAGCAGAGATCATGTCTGAGGAGCTTGTGGGTTTGGCACCCTTCTTGGTTTTCTGGAAGAACAAGACAGGGGACCCAGAGGAAAAAACACTCATCAGAGTCCACACATCCAAAACACACAGTTAATTTCTAGGATTTAACTACCCTGAGGATCTTTGCTTATTTCAGATTGAAACACACCCCCCACATGCACACGCTGTGCAACTGTTCCTCATCTCAGTTTGTTCTTCCACCTCAACCACTGGGTTAAACCTCTCCACAGCTGGAGTTTTAAGACATGGCTCCAGAAAAACTGAGATTTCACCAAGCCCATCTAATATTCCCAAAAAACGCTTTTAAAATCCTCAGCTGCAAAGCACTACTTATGCAATTAACTGGTAAAAAGATAGGTCACACAACTTAACTAGGTTTTTTTTGGTTTGTTTTATTTTTTGGTTTTTTTTTTTTTAAAGTCCTTTTCTTCTATTAATTTATTGCAATAAATTATTTTAAACTTTTAGTTATTTGATTTCATTTAAGGAACTTTACATAAGGGAAACATACAAAATGTCAACATTATGCTAACAACTTGAAAATAAAACCAGTATTCAGAAGTCAAATACACTCACCTTTGAGACATTTGATGTAGGTAATGGTGCAGGTGATGATGGAGAACAAGAAAATCCTTTCGTCAAACCCTCTAAAAGTTCATTTTCACTCATAGGCTGCCATTGAAAAAAAAAAAAAAGAAGATTGTAAATATCTTCATGTCTTAAAAAGTAAGCAGGTAACAGCTCATTTTTAAACTGAACACTGGGTAACCCTGCTGGTATTTGCTAAGTAAGTCATGAATGAAACAGTTATTTAAAATAGTCTTTTTTTTTTTTACCTGTGACTTTTCTTCTGGTTTTGGTAGGAGTGGTTTTCCATCTTTATCCTACAAAGAAAAATAATCCTTTGCATTGAACCAAGCAGTCCTTAAATGGCCGTGTAATATAAGCACCCTGTGAGCATTCACCAAGGAACAGGAAGTGTGACACAGGACAGGGATCTAACCAGCAGCTTCTAGCAGCATCTACTGCTGCTCCTCCAGATGCCACTTAAAACATCCAGGTCCTTGGGGGCTTTTTAACAGCTTTAACCAATCTCAATTTATTTAGTTCTAAAATACTAGAAGCTACTGAAAGACTCCTGAGTGCTAATCTCAGACAGAATTATTAATCTGCCTGTACCCAAACCACTTCTATGCCCATGCAGGCAATCAAAGATAGATGCCAGATATTTGTGGGAACTACAAACCAGAATTTCTAGATACTATAAAAATGGCTGAACTAAAACACCAGTGTTTCAAAATGAGATGAGAGTCTCAGTTTCATGCATGTGTTCCAAGGAATGAAAGGGAAGCAAGACTAAGACAGCACATTAACTAAATTACTTTGGGTTCTGTTAATCTGTACTCTGGAGGAATTGTTTCTTCTTCTTCACCCAGTTTTTTGTGTTGCTCCTTTTTGCTTTTCTCCTGTGAATGCAAAACAGGAATCATGGTAAGAAAAACAACTAGCAGCAGATATGCACATGAGCAAGCTTTCAGCATTCAGTCTTCTGATTCAACTTGGGTCTTTCTCATTCAATCCAACCAACAGATACAAATCTCATGAAAATTATAAGAAAGCATTTTCTCTTGAGAAAGCCTTCACTCCTCTGCCTGTTTCTTCCTCCGTGTATCAGAAGTGGCTCTACCTATTTCCATGGAGCTAGCAGAGGTAAGTGAATACACCATGGTGGACCAAAACCAAAACCACCTCTGAGTCTTAATTCTTGACTTTTTTTGGAAATCCACTCAACAGTTGCCTGGGCTGCATGCAAAGGAAGGCTGAACAGAGAAATCAGTAGCCTACTTCAGAAATTACATACCCCCCATACAAGTTATGCTGGAAAAATGTCAATTGAGAAAAAGGACTAAAGCCAGCTTTAGGAAAATTTGCCTGACAGAATTCCAGCCACCAGAAGGGCTGGATTCTCACTCCAGCCAATTCCACCTGGTTTAAGGTGGCATGCAGGGACATTCAGATTGTGCCTGTGAACAGCATTCCCTTGGACAGGATTTCAGTGACTTACTTATAGCTCCCTATTTAAATATATAAACCCCCCAAAGTTTTGTGCATAATTCCTAATTTAAATCCCTCATCATAAATTTGGTTCTTCAGGAAAAGTATCACACTGTGTGCTACCCCTGATGTGCATCTTTACTCTGCTTCAGTTCAGCAGAAAGACATGATAAAAACAGTTTTCAGAAACTGAGGGAACTACTTGCACTGCAATAGTCAGAATTACTAAAGAAGTGTATTCATTATGTTGAAATCCTTCTAGTATTTCCTAAGCAGAACAGAACTGGTTTCAACAGTACGTTTTATTTTTTTTAAAAAGTGAAAATATAATGTCTACATTGTTTGTGACCTGAGAAAATGGAGTAACGCTGAAGGTAGTTACATCAACAGTCTATTTTTTGAGGTCTGATTTTTTTCTCTACCTTAACTTTGTCCACAGCAGGCTTTTTCTCATCTGGATCAGGCTCCCTCTTTCCTAGGCTACTGGACAAGGCTTCTAGTGCTTCATCTGCTACAGGACCAACCTGAATGGGTGTTGATACAGCAAAACCCAATTTTTAGTTAGAAGAAACCTGTTTTTGTCTTTCCCTGCAGTCCCTCCTAGGTTCACAAACAACATCCCCTTTAGGACAATAAGAGCTAGAGGAGACCACAAAAACTGTCAGTTTGGCTTCCTCTGTGAGGAAGGTCACTGACCATTCAGTTTGTGCTTGGCTTGGCTTTATTTTATTTTATTTTTTTTTGTGAACCACTCAGCCTTTGTGGGTTACCACCATGGAGGAAGAACATGCAATACTGAAATGAGTCTCTTGACAATGTGCTCTACCATTCCATACATGAAAAATTAGTTTTGCTTTAGCCCCAGCTGAAGGAGCTCCACCACTTACTGAGGACACGGGAGCTGCAGACTGCACAGTGCAAGCTGTGGCACGAGGCACCACTTTATCCTCAGTGGCTTTTGCAGACACAGACCCTGATGATTTCTTCTGAAACAGAACAATTTACACTGTATTTTAGTGAATATGCTTAGAAACACAAAATGTGCTTGTTAAATGGCTTTTTTCCGCCTAAATACAGTACTAAATGAGAAAGAAAAGTCTAAATTTAAAGGCAGAAGATGCTCAGTGAAGAGTTGAGTGCCAATGCTGCATATTCCACTAAAGGTAACAGGAAGCATAAAACACAAAGAGAAGAAATTCTTTTTCTTGAAATAAAAGTAGCACTACTCAGTCTTAGCAGAACTGTCAGGGCGAGCTTCTCCAGTGAACCAGAAAGACATACTTTGGATATGTAGCAGGGCTTTGGCTTTGGTGCTTTGGGTTGTACTGCAGGCTGTGCACGGCCGGCAAAGTCCTTTGAAAATTCATCAACAAGATCAGATTCACTCAAAGGCTGCAAAAAAAGAGAAAAATATATATGGCACAGGTGACTCAATGCCTGGTTTTAATTTACTTGGTCAAGAACTGTATTTCAGCTACTCAGAAAGCAGGGAAACATCTGTAGCCTAAACTGAAATAACCTTTCACAATTATGTGCAACAAAACAGCATTAATTTTGCAGTGCGTAAAATTAAGAAAAACACACACACTTCAGAATAAGTCAATATAACATAGAAAACCGTACATATAATATGGAGCCTAATATAGAGAACCAAATATATAATGTTTAAGACTGTTTACAGGGCTACCAAAAAGAAAAACGCAACCTCTTAATTAGGAAGAAAATGCTAATATTTACTAGCAGAACTAGAGTTCACTGAAAGTTCCCTTAGCTTGTCCACTGACTGCTGACACTCTGTGGTTTTCATTGTGCATGTTTTGGTGAATAAAAATGCAGTTTTAGTTTCCTTTTGCGTGTGATATATTACAATCTACTGAGGCTGTGTGAACTAGGCCTCTGCAATCCATATATCTCTATATATATACAGCTGAAGCTCCTGGGATCCTCCAAATTACTGTTCATAGCTAAATGTTTAAATCTTTGCTAGCAGTGATGGTCATTCACCTGCTGCATGGAACTCCTAATGCATAAAATGACATTTCTGAGAGAAAAATCCCTCCCTCATTCCCTGCCCCTAATTCTTCATAAAGTGTCTCAACATGTAAGGCCCCACTTTTCAAAATGCCTGAAATCCTCCTTCAGACATGAAATCAAA
>VYZT01025209.1:649-40909 GCA_013400735.1 Pomatostomus ruficeps
TTTATGAATCATTAAAGAAAAAAACCCAAAACCACCACACCACAAAAAAACCTAACCAAAAAACCAACCAACCAAAAAAAATCCCTCCAACAAACTTAGAAATTAATCCCACTACCCTCGCCTCTCTATGTTCTGTGAGGTTTTGAGGCATTTTGCAAGTTACTGTCATCATATGGCTGGCCTAGGCAGAGAAAAAACAACCCCACCTCTGGCTTGTTTAATTTCTTCGGTAAAAAGAAAAAGATATTTGTGCCCAAAGTAGGACATTGCTGAATCCAAAGATAACATCTGTAGGAAATTAAAATGGAAAGTAGCATGTGTCTATCAGAAAATGAGTAATTTGTAATAAATTTTGTTGTCAGGAGCTCAGGCAAACATCCACATTATACATTTTAATAGAACACTATTTAAACATGGAATAAATTACTCCAAGCCACAATGTATGTGCACCCCTTCTTAGATAATAGAATCTCTTTTATAATCAGCAGGTTTCAGTCCTCTCTACCCCATTCAAACTTTCATTAATCGAGCCTACTGATGCCTTACATATGTGAGAAAACTTTTGTAAGTGTCTGGGCCACACAACTCATTTCCATGTTTTACACTTTACCCATGCAGCAGTCTGACACTGTACTGATGCTGCTCAACATTTACTTGTGCAGTTCCTCAGAACGGCCTGCTCTGACAGACAGCAGGGTTTGTCCATCTTTCCCTCCACAAGTGGGAAAGGGATACAGATGCTGTTCCTACAAAGCTGCAGGTCATATGAAATCTAACCCTAGAAGGCAAAGAAAATCCAAGCAAAGAAATCTTATGTCCACTTGGATCTCCAAAAAACAAAGTTTCTATGTGAGATTCAGCAACTGATCAAAAGAATGGTTTTGTTGCTGTTTTTAAGGTTAACATTGCTGATATACAGAGACTACATATATCCCCGTGACATGCAACTTCATCCAGTATTTTGTGAAGAGAAATCTAAATGTTGGCTCTCTTCTTATTTGAATCAGTAGCTAACAATAAGTTCCTTCTTTTCTGTCTAATGAGATCCTTCCCTTCATCCTTCCCCAGCTGCAAGAAAATAGTGGCTGGGATGTGGGTGTTTTATTTCATCCTGTAGCAAATCTCTAAAGGAGTGCAATTTCTGTGCTCTTAGATATTTAGACTAATAAATCTGTCAAGATTTTTAAGTTCCCAGGGGAAGTTTTCTTCACATTACTATTTTTTTTGTACAAGGAAAAGAACAAAGAGGACTTCATCTAGCTTAAGGAATATAGGCATTATTGTAAAACAAAAAAACCCAAACATAAATCTCACCTTTGCCACTGGCACATGTCTGTACTGAGGACGCAGCTATTGTGGAAGCTCATGAAATAAGCAACAGCTGCAACCTCTGCCCACTGAGGGCTTAGACTCTGACACTTGTGACAGACAGCCAGTCATCAAAATAATGGAATGAAAGGGTTACACCACCCTCTGTTGTTTACTGGGCCAGCTGCTGTTCCCATGTAAGTAAACAGCTGTGAGGCCAGCAAGTCCTGAACTGTGCCACTTCCTTCCACCAGAGACCTTGGGAAGGGGTTCTGCTAATGGTGACAGGATGGAGCACTGCTAGAACACGCCTGGGAACAAGTCTGACATATCACTGAGGTCTTTCCATCTGATATTTCCTTCACACTGTATGTATACATCTAGATAGAAGAAAAATCTATAGCAGCCATACAAAAGTCAGAATCTGTTTTTAACACATAATTACTAGCCCTAAGTGCTAAATCAATGTCATTAAATACAATTCCATTTTTATCATACAACAGATACCCTTTCAGTCTTTTTTTTTAAGAAACACTTTTTTTGCCTTAACTTCTTGTGTTTGGTCTGTAGCCAGGGGTAATTATTTTGGGAAAGTGTAAGGCCACTTGGACAAGAGATCCCTGGGAAAGTGGACTTAAAAAAAAAAGAGGTGTTGTCACTTGTCACTTCAGAAAAAATGATTGTTTTCCCTCACTCTTTTCTTGCTTACAAGCATGACAAACTCTAAAAATTACCTTTTTTAATTGTGTAAGAATGCGTGGGATTTTCTTTCATAAGAAAAAGCACAACTTTTGGAGATGATCACCAAACAACTCAGACTACAACTTATCCACTATGGAAGGTTTAGCACCTACCCGCCATGTCACTCCTGTATATATAATTTGAAATTAACCTCACTGATGTTTTCAGTCACAGAGGTTTTATCATGCATGGGAACAGCCTACATTAATATCCAGCTATCATGACAACAGAAACTTCCCAGAGAAAGACCTCTTCCACATCCCCCACTATATTGCAATTCTATCACACAAGACAAAGAAATTCCACAATCTGTTCAATCCATTTTACAGAAACGAGGCAAATGGAATCACATCTCTGAAAAGTATTTTCATTTCCTCAGACTAACCACACATGCCTTCTTATCACCTGTCTGCTCCTAGCACATGTAGCACAGAGTTTCAGCTACAGTCAATACAGTGTAATTCAAATTGACCTTGACTGTGCCAGATACCAGCTTTCAAGAACCATCTAAACATTTAAGTGCCACTCAATCCTCCCCAGGTTTTTATAAACACTGTGCCTGGAAAATCTTCCTTTATGGGCTATTTTAGACCAACAAGGAAAATAATGCAGAGTATTTCTATTTCTTACCCAGAAAACACAGAGTGCCTAGTTAGTCTTTCTGCAAGAAGGGTCAGCTCGATGTCTTCACTTGGTGGCATCTCTGGCATTCAAGCACAAGGAAAATGTCATCTTTTCCCTCTAACCATTTACAACAATTTGTTGTGTTGGGGCTAGGAAATTGCAGCTCATTGTAGATAAGGGCATCAGGCTCTCAGAGGTTTAACTAGACATGGAATCTCTGACACAGAGGGGATTTCAGTGCAGGCAAGGAAGGATGAAGGTACAAGATAGATACAGGCATACGAGCATCTTACTCTTTCTACAGTTATTCCTGCACAGGTGAAAGGGTTGAAACAAATAACATTTCCAAGTGCCCTGAGGTGGTTCCCTAGTGACAGGCCTACATCCTCTACCAGCAAGGGGTCTCACAGGTGCCAAACTGGACAAGTCAATACAGCTGGGAAAGGCTGCCCTGTTATCCCCAGTCCCACAGCAACTGGGACACACGGTTCGGTTCAGAGCAAGGCCCACTGAGAAGCCAGGGTACACTCAGGGAAGTGTGAAACACTATTTATTTTGTAACTGTGCCACAATACTACATCATCCCCCTTCCTAACAATCTTATACTGCCCTTAAATATAATTTTCTTACACACTCAGTTCTGTGGTTCAGGTTCAGCAGTGACCATCCATAGCTAGGTGTACCTGCACTTCAGCTGTGAAAGAAGTTCTACAAATACTCCCAATATACAGAAGTTCAAGTATTTTTCTCTCTTCTAAATACTCACTGGTTTAACTGTATTTTCAGTGACATTTTCACTATTGTAATGATTCCATAAACACATTTTTTGGATTCCTGCCAGGGCTTTTCTTACACTAAGTGCTTTCATGTGTATATTTTTGTGTATGCTTCTTTTTATAATAAACTTTCCAGTTTACTATTATTTCTGACTGCCTGATGGTCAGGAATGACTGTCCTGCAGTGAGTTTTTTCTCTATTAGGTTTTTCAGTAACACAAAAAATTATATCCAGATGGATTAATTGACTCAGTGTTTGTTTTGTCAGTTTCTCCCCTACCTTCATCAGGCCTCTATACACATCACTGTGCACAAATACAAACTCCAGGTGTAAGTCAGAGTACATGCCATAGGCCACTTCACAAGCCTGAAGTTATGGATGTGATCAGGTACCCTGCACTTTGGTGCACAGGCCAGGATATTTCACCCAGAGAGCAGTGGATATTGGGTGAGGCCCACAGATTATTATGTGGAAAAAATGACAGCCAAGAAGGGTTATAGTAGTGGCCCATAAAATCATGACTGTTACAGGGAAATGATGATAGTTTTTTATTGTCTCTTCCACACAAGAATTACAGGACAAAATTGTTGTTCAAATTCAAATTCTTTGGGTGGCTCTGGCAGCAAAAAGAAAAGTTAAAAGCATTTGGGAAAACCATAATCTGTTTCAGAAATACATGCACAATATGCTAGAAGCTCTCTGGAGAAAACTGATAAGGTTCTGCCCAGTCACAACACAGAAATGGTTCCTTACAGCTTTTCTTCTACTTCAGGGAGTGAGACTCCACGCAACAGGTAATATTACAGAATTAGACTCAAGTCTTTAACAGGTGCAAACAGAACTTGACTTTTGAGAAAGAACTTAAAAATGGCTAATCATGTAGGAAGACTGTGCACATCATGGAAAAATATATGAGGAAGTTAGGAGCACAAGCTGCAAGAAGACAGCTGTATTGCAATAGCTGTATTTGAGATCAGTTCAAAAGAAGAAAGGCAAATATACCTCATTGTCTAATTTATGTCTTGAAAACAGTTGGACAAAAATAATCAGATTCAGATAGGCAAGCCTTGAGTCTCCATCACATGGTCAATAAGAAGCTAGATTTATACTTTGCCCAATGGTGGCCCTGAAAACCAACAGGACGCAATGTTCTCTCTTTGGTCTCCTTTCTTACCTTTGCAGAGGCACCTTATGGGTGCTGTGGGACAGGCTCACTCTCCCAGACCCTGAGATGTGACCCTCTCTGTATGGCCTGCATGTTTTTCTCAGTCCACAGTGACCCTTCTGAGCCCCTGCAGCATAGAACAACACTCCCCTGCAATACACGTGTAGCCCAAATCTGTCTTCTCAATGATTCTTTAGTGCTTATTTAACTGTATTTACACTCATTTAATTTAGTACCCATTTTCTTGTGAGTACATACCACCTCTCCCTAATAAAATGTTAAAGCATCAGTTTTAAGTGAATAAAAAATTGAATTGCAGATACAACTGAAAGTTCAAACATATTTGCAGATAATCTAAGTTTGAACAGGGGTTCAGATGGATTCTCTAAAGAAATGTCTAAAATTATTGCATTAACAAAGGCGCAACAAGTTTTAGTTTTTAAAAAATGTTTCCCTTGCCAGCGTTTGATTGGCAACAGACAAACCATAAGACAGTTCAATCAAACAAAAAAAAAGTCTAACTTATATTGTTCTACTAAGAGATCTCCACAAGCAGTCACACACATGCACACAGTAACTCTGAACCACAGCAGTTTATAATTTACTTTATTCTACAGATTAAGAGAGTATTGGATGATGATTCAATCAAGAAAAAAAATCAGGGTTTTGTAAAAATGTTTGTATAATTGTTTACTATCTTCTGATGCTGGCCCCGATTCCCCATTTTACACCTGTATGCCTCACAATTAGGATATTAAGTGAAAAGCCTGGTTTTGCAGTACCCCACTCATCTACTGGAAGTCTCACAATTAGCTAAGCCCCAGGACTTGCACACCAAACCTGCTTTCTTCTCTTGCTAAAAGCAGCAATGTGCCATCGTTAGAATCAAACTTATTATCTAGAAGGTTAATAAGTTTCTCCCCTAACATCTATTTTAGTCATTTACTAGGATAGCAATATGATCTGTTGGTGGGACGAAATCACTTCAGGAAGAAGAAGGAAACTGAAAGGTGTGGGAAAGTGTCATTTAAACTGTGACTTTTTTTTTTTTTTTTTTTTGCTTCTTAGTATTATAGGATTTATCTGATTCCTGTGATATTGAAGGATAATGTGAAGTGGGACAGTGTTTCTGTAATATCTTCAAATACAATTTGGAAAAGACCTTCAGCACATATTTTCTTTTTCCTAGAAACTCATTATTCTTTATTAACAGCTCTACCAACAAAGGGCATAAACTGGAAACAAGGGGCAACTGGAAACATATAGAAACAAATAGAAAGTAGATAGACATGGGAGACAGAGAAAACAATCATAATTTTTAAAAGGAAATTAATGTGAGAGGAAATAATACGAAACATGAGGATTGAATACATGGGAAAACCTGGAAATATTAATACTGAATGATTTAGAAGGAAAAATAAATACTGAGTGTGGATGGAAAGTTCATAGGAATAACTTGGACCCTTTTAGTTCAGAATTGATCCCTGAACAGATCAGCATTCAAAATTATTTAGGGAACTTTTTTATGTGAGTATATTCCACTTTATAGAGTGCAAACAAAATTTTCATAATCATGATGGCCCTAAGTACATACTACTTAAAGCATGCAGTGTCATTTAGCGTGTCTGATAATGATTCTCACACTGGGTAACTCCCAGTGCAGCACAGAAGTCTCTAAAGTTGACTGTACAAATGTTCCAACACAAACAGACTAGTTGAGGTCCTTCTGGAAAAAAAAAAAAAAAAGTTATATGACAGCAAACTCTGCTTTTTGTTAATCCAAATTTTTACCTTTTATTCATTTGCCTCTTCCTCTTTGTAATGTGCTTTTACATACCTCTGAAGGCTTTTAGTGTCCTCCCTAAATCTTCTCTTTCAACTAAACTACCCACGCTCTCCTACATTTCTCACAGGTAAGAAGTCACAGAGCTATGATCATTCTTCCTGCTGTATTCTGAATCCTCTGCCTCTGTAGCATCATATCTTCAAATGCTGGGTGCCTAAAGTGGGCCTTTGTCAGCTTTGTGGAGAATATGAATAGTTTCTTATGGAGAGAGATATCTTTTTGCAGAAACCATCATGTTTTAAAAGTACTGTGCGTTATGTGAACAAAAAAATGCAAAGAGAGAGAAGGTGACACCCCAAATATTCAGATGGTAAAAGCCAGAATTTGTCTTTTTTAGTTTAAATAAACTAATTTTCTGTCTCTGGATATCCATAATCTGTGCTTTTATTTTGTTCAACCTGTACTGTTAAGCACCAACTGAATGACAATGAATAATCAATCAACAGGAACGCACTGAACCCATTTCACTGCTGCACACGTATCAGTCCATGTCAGTTTCATTGGAAGTAGTTGAGCAAAAATTCAAATACTCCACGTAAAGAACAGCAGGGTGATTAACAGTTGGAGAGGTAAATTAAAAGCTATAAGCCACCTCTCTAATGACTATTAAGTTATTTTGCATCATATGTATATGCATACATAAAGCCCCCCTCGCCCCCCAATGCTAAATTAAATAACAACATGGAAACAACACTCAAAACCTATGATTGTTCTTATTAAAAGGTCACAGATTCTTTCCTCATATATAGTATAATTTATTCTCAATTGTTTTAGGAATGTGGAAAATATTATGACATGAAATGTTATTTGGGAGCATTAAGAAAGTTAAATGTTTATGTTCAGTAAACGCCCTTGATCCTTCTTCTGTAGCCAGTGTGCACAGTGCATACATTATAAAGTGACAGATTTTAAAATAACTGCATTCCCATTTTACTTACTAGCCAATCTACAGACTGTGACTGTTCCCAACTCCCATTTTTAAGTAAATAAATTAATACATATGCTGGAAGTTCCTCCACCAGACAGTCATGCTTGGAATACACTGTTCCCTTTCCTAAAGATCCTAAGTTCAGTCAAACAAGGGAAAAAAAAGTCTCTTGAGGACCCTCCTATTTCCCTCTTCTCATAAGTCTGGAAAAAAATACGCTGAAGGAACATGAGCTCAGATTTGTACACGAGGCCTTCTTTTTTGATTGACAATGAATATTACATAGGTATGTGAATGTTAGGTTTTTTTGGCAGAATTTCTACAGAACCTAAATATTATACAGAAATTCTGCCTGAAACGGTTTTACTTGAGCAAATATATTTGAACTGCACAGTGCCTTTCCAAAATCTGCCCTTTAAGTAGTTTATAGGGATTTTTTTTAATGATCCATAGATTTGTTAGCAAAGTTTACCAAAAATTTAGCAAATTCAGCAGTGGGACTATGACTAGGGATCTTATTTACAAAAATAACCCCCAAGAAACCAACAAAGGAGAGCACAAAGTGGTCTCTAATAAGAAAATAAATTAATAAGACATCTCTGAAGTATAGCCATATTTGAGTCCTCAAGTTGTAATTTTGGAAAGTTCTGAACTCTTAAAAAAGTTATGAAAAAAATAACAGGATCAGCAAATTTCTGGAGTGTTATCTGACATTGGCTCTGTGTTGTCTCCCTCTGTGGATTATTCCATAGTCAGAAGCTTTGATCAAGTCCACCTCTTCACTAGTTCTCATGAACTTCACCCTGAAATTTGCTGTTCCAGAACCATAAAGTTGGCCTACAGAGACACAGCTTGGAAATGCCTGATGGAAACTGGTCCTCATGAACTGAACACCATGAAAAAATAAATGAAATCACTTTTTGCTGTTACCAAACTCTGATTTTCGCTGTTACTGTACTACTTCACCACCTGCAGTATAGAGGGAAGAAAAAGTAAAATGTTTTTTGCTGGGCAGAGGAAGTGGGTTTGAAGGTAAGAATCGGAGCAGAGTGTAGGACAAAGAGTGGCAAGAAACTTTAAAACAATCCTAAGCAAATTGTGGCAAACCTGGATTCCATTAAAAATAGTGCATTATATAGCCTTCAAGTTATCTGCAACTTCATCCCAGTTTGATTTCTTTTGTTTACCATAATTAAAGAAACACTAAAAAATTTCATTTGCTTCAGGCAACATGACTGTGATTTCGAAATACATCCAAGTGCACCCTCAGTCTGTTCACAGATAACACCAAGTCAGTGAGCATGGATCTGTTAGAGGGTAAGAAGGCTCCGCAGAGGAAATTGGACAGACTGGATCGATGGGACGAGGCCAATTGTATGGGGTTTAATCAGGTGAAGTGCCAGGTCCTGCACTTGGGTCAGAACAACCCCATGCAGTGCTACAGACTGGGATAAGAGTGGCTGGAAAGTGGCCCATTGGAAAAGGGTGTGGGGGTGCTGGTTGACAGCAGCTGAGCATGAGTCAGGGTGTGCCCAGGTGGCCAAGAAGGCCAATGGAAGCCTGGCGTCTATCAGCAATAGTGTGTCCAGCAGGACCAGGGTAGTGATTGTCCCTCTGTACTTGGCACTGGTGAGGCCACACCTCGAGTGCTGCGTCCAGGTCTGGGTCCTGAAATTCAGGAAAGATGTTGAGGTGCTGGAGGATATCCAGAGAAGGGCAATGGAGCTGGTGAAGGCTCTGGAACACAAATCTTATGAGGAGTGGCTGAGGGAACTGGGGATGTTCAGCCTGGAGAAAAGGAGGCTCAGGAGGACCTTATTTCTCTCCACAACTGCCTGAAAGGAGGGTGTAGTGAGGTACGCATCAGTCTTTTCTCTCAGGTAACCAGTGACAGGATGAAAGGAAATGGTCTTAAATGTGTTTAGATTGGTCATTAGTGAAAAAAATCTTCATGGAAAGGATTGTCAAGCCCTGGAACAGGCTGCCCAGGAAAGAGGCTGAGTTGCCATCCCTGAAGGTATTTAAATATGAGTAGAGGTGGCACCTGGGTACACGGTTTAGTGATGGGCTTGGCAGTGCTGGGGTAATGGTTGGACTTAACGATCTTAGAGGGCTTTTCAAACCTCAGCCATTCTGTGATTCTGTGTTCTTCCAGCAGGACACCTTATCTTCTGAGATGCCAATAGTAGAAAAGCTCAGCAAGTGATTTTCTTCCTTCCATAATACTGAGTAAACAAATTAATACAAGAATGTTCTTAATGAAAAATTATGGAGAAAACCAGCTGATAGTTCCAAATCATTAACAAAGTACATGTAACAATGTCCTCCTCATCCAAAACTACTCATCATAACAGCCTGAGAAAGAATGCAGTCATGGTGTTTACTCCAACACCAGAAAAGTGGAGAGAGTCCTGTGAGAAAGTTATTCCCAGCATCTCTGACTTCCGCTGACTACCCAAACCAGAAAGTGAACAAGGACTTACCCCCAGAGTGTCTCTGGAATGGATATCTATATGTGGTTAGACAACATTTCATCACGCAAAATTGTGATAAACCATGGTACAGACATAGGGGTGCAGGATAGCACATTTGTCAGCATTTTACACCAAATTTCTCCTCCCTGAGTGGTTCTTTGTTCAGAGCTACCTCAGCTTTGCTGCGTGGTAAGAATATGCAGAGTTGTCAAGCAGCAGCTGACTTGCCAAACAAACTACTTCTTTCTATAGTGAACTATGTACATCCAGTTCATTTCTGAACATCTCTGGGAGGAATTACTCTAGAATGGTTGCTGGGAAGCCTAATGGAGCTACAGAGAACTGACTCCATCAATTTAGAAAAACTGAACAAAACACAACACAAAATAACCCAACCAAAAATATACAAATAAAAAGCTTCTTTAATTCACATAAACTTCATCTCATGTCTCTGGGACAAAATGATTTTGGCTTAGAGCTTATTCAAATGTTAACAGTAACATACAAACATTGAACTGCTTGAGAAAAAGTAACACTTGTTCACTCCACCCAGTCCAACATAAATAGAAATAAATGCTTTAAGATATGAAGGGCCTTTGCATTTGGATGGAGTAGAAAGGCTTTCACATAACATGCTATGCTGAGAGCTAAAGCTTCAGTAGTTCAGCCTGCCTTTTCTTGTTGCAAGTGCATGAATGACAGATGCTAGAAGAGTTCTTGTACTTTTGTAAAATGAACAACCTAGAACTGAGCACTCACAGAAATAAAACAACGTCAAGTTCTCTATACTTTTAAAAATCTGAATTCTGCCATGGAGATGGGACTATAAGCCATATGAAAAAGAGTATAAAAGTATTCTAGTGCACAAGAGTCACATTGTTAGAATAGCACAAGCCTACATATCTCCCATAAGAGAAGGTAGGGTCTGTACTAGATGCATTACTCTCCTTCTCTGGCAGTGGAAGCACACTGCTATTAAAAAGATAAGATAATTATGGATGCCTCACCCTCCTGACATTAATGTTATTTGTCTGTACTAGGAGAAAAATTCTGTGAGAGAACATGAAATGTTCTTTCCTTTTACTGAAGTTCCTCTTAATATCTAGGCCAAAGAGGGATTGGAGATGAGGAAAACTGGAAAATCCTTTCAGCAGGTTGGTTGCTAGGTTGCCACTGAAGTCTCTCCAAGAGAGAAACACAAGTGAAAAACACGCTTACTAGTATCATCTTTAATGCAAAAGGTCTTGGTTAAGTTAGTGGTGAACTTACTCTCCTGTCATTGGTTTAGCTCTACTGGATGCATTAACGAAGGATGCCTAAAGCTTTGGATAGACTAAATAAAAATAGTAAACACCAATCTAACTCCTCCACCTATATGAACAGTATGAGAATGTATCCGTTATGCAAAATGAGACAAGTTTATAAAACTAAAGAAATTGTAATGAACTTAAAGGGTTGTCTGAATTTCTACAATTAGGAAAAGGCCTTTGTCCAGAATATTATACATAGAAATTTTCTATTAATTGTTTCAAGGTTGTTATAAGTAATTGCGGCGAAAAACTGGCCAGAGTTCAATTGTAATTAATTTAAGATTTATTAGTAAGCGGTAGAAAGCAAAATCTGCACGGGGTGCTCGGGGGAGCCTCTGCTCCGCCAAACGGTGCACACCCCGGCCCTGAAAAGTCTCAGCCTTTATACTTTCTTTTTCTTCTGGGTGTTGCTTTGACTTTGCAGTGTTCAGTGTTTTCTTGTTAGATTTTCTCTGTCATGGCCATGACTTGTTTTTTCTCTATTATCTATGTTTTTCTAAATTGTATCTGTGTTTACAAATTCTAGTATACCAGATAGAGAAATATGATTGACAAATACTTTAACTAAGTGGATTATANGGGGGGCGTGATACCCTGTTTTTCTTTTCGGCTGCCGGTGTGATAACATTCTTCCCGGCTCCCGCAAGGTCAGTGATTTACACAAAGCACTAAGCAACTTGAACAGTCTCCTTAACAAACTTTTATCATATCTTCTAGTGCATTCTTAACTATAGACAGCTTGTGAAGGAATCTTAACTATATACAGCATGTAAAGGGGACACAGGCTACTCTGATCACTCTTTGTTCTCTCATGACCAGTTTAAATGAACAAACATTAAATCTAACTTATCACAAAGGTAATGTTTTGAATGTTCACAAGAAAAGAGGGTTTCTTTCCAGATGAAATGCCATGGCAAAAAAAGAGATCAAACTGTCAATTTGGGAATGCATGCAGAAATGCTGATGTGTCATGACGCATTCATTTTTTATTCCTTTTCTCCTCCTGGTGAACATGGTGACAAGCAAATTTCTTACTCAGTAATAAACAAACACTTTGAAAAATCTTAAGAGTGCTGAAATTTACTTGAGTGTTGTATCTGTTCACCAGCAATGTCAGAGAAACTTTTCATCCACATCAGAACTTCTTTTGATGTAACCACAGTAGCAATGATTTCAGTGGCTTTCTGTGAAAGATCAGGGACACAAGCTTGACAGAACACTCATGTCTTCTTCATCATCTTGTTAATGTGAACTCAGAAGACTTGTTTCCAGAGTTGAGGGAGGGCAGAAAGAAAACTAAAATAGAGGAAAAGCCCTTGTGTTAGTCCTTCATTTACATGAAGTTAGCCTATGATTCTTGGGAACAAGTTAACATTGTTTAATGTCTAATGTCTACACTAAAAGAGCAAGGGAAACACTGAACTGTGAACCAAAATCAGTAACTTGCAACTTAACTGACTGCATCTTAATATATAACAAAAATAATGGAATTGGCAAAAGATTTGCAAATGGCATTGAGCTGACAGGCTCTTTGCTAAACACTCCATAGGCCATGCTCTGACCTATTCCTGCAAAGTAAGAAGAATGAAATAGAATGAAGGTTTGAAAAGCAGCTCTACCAAAATCTGTGAGCATTGCCAACCGTGTCTCTGCTCAAGCTCCTACTTTTCCACAGTACAACCGAGAGCAGAAGCTGGCCTGTTTCCTTCACACCACATTCTCAGGAGTGAGAATAAAAAATACTGTGTCTCCTCCAACACTAAAATTTGATGCAATTTGAAGAAAATTAGGATTGTTGCTACAAGATCTATTTTTGACAATGACTAAATATGCAATAAAACTATGTTTCGCCCAGTCCTGAAGAAAAAAATTGTTATGATGCTTGGAATCAAATTCCTATGGTTTAGTGATTTTCTCATAATTTTAGGCAGTTTGAAATTAATGAAGATGAAAAATTTAATTCTGTCTCTACACGCTGATCCATTGTGTAATTAGGAAGTGAGCAATATCTGTGAGATAAGGCATAAGACCCATGTGGTAGAGATGAATTAAAAAATATGAACATTTTTATTCAAGTTCTGTTTCATTCCCTTTTTAACTTCAGTGTCACTGGGCCAAGTATTTCCTTTGATCATAAATATATTTTCCCAAGGATGCTATGTTTCATTTGAAACAGAGCACAAATTATCTTTCTAAAATAATAATGAAAAAACCCCTATACAATCTTTTGGCAGAAAGTTTTAAAAGAATATATGTCTTACAGACAAAATGTGTGCCACTTGGCTTCATTAAGTGAAACTTCAGGAAGCTTATTTAAAAGAAAAATATTCAAAATGCACACACAGAATGCATAATACCGCCACCAAGCACATTCTGGTGGAACTGAAGACAAGTCTTATTTAATCCTCAATTGTGTGTTAAAGGTTATGGCTTCCATGTTTTATCTTGGTTACTTCTCAGAAATGGACAAACACTAGATTTGAATACTGGGACAATTTATCAGCTTTGAACATCCTCTGGGCCAATGTCCTGATCTCTGAAATGCAGGTGAACTGACACCCATATAATCTGAACTCTTGTACAATATCACCTGAGTGGGAACTTACTATTTTTGTACAGTAACATAGGAATGCAGCATAATTAGGAATTTTAGAAGAGCTTTAACAGAATCAATTCCTACTTGAAGAAGGGTCAGCCATGAAGTCAGACCAGGCTGCTCAAGGTTTATCCACTTGGCTCTTGAAAGCCTCCAAGGATGGAGCCTGCACAACTTCACCAAACAACCAGTTCCGCTGCCTGATTGCTTTTGAAGGGAAGAAGCTTTTTCTTATATCCAGACACAACCTCCTTTCTTTCAAATTAAGGCCTGCTGTCAGTTGTCCTTCCACCACCATGAAGAGCCTCTCTCCACCTTAATAACCTCCCCATAGGTGCTGGAGGCTGCTGTTTGGCAGACCCCAAACCCAGCTGTTGCCAGGCTGGACAAGCCCCATTCCTGCAGCCTCACCTCCAAGCGCAGGTGCAGCAGCCCTGGAGATAAGGTCGGTGGCCCCCCACTTACCCTGATCCAGTTCACTGTCATCTTCCTTGCACCAGGAGGCTCAACATTGGACATAATCTTCTAAATATGGCCTAGTAAATGCTAAGTAGAGGGGGATAATCACTTTCCCAAGCTACTGGCTGTGCTCCTGTTATTACAGTCCAAGATAATGTTGTCCTTCTTTGCTGCCACAAACTACTACTGGCTCATGTTCAGTTTGCTGTCTAGAAAGACTCTCTCAGTTTTAGCAGAATTGCTTCCCCAGTCAGTGAGCTCACAGCTTTTATATGTTCAATTTGACTAATGCTGTATCATACACCTTCCAGAAAAGCTGCCAGTCTTTAAGTTAACACTGCAAAGAGTGGCTACATTAAAAAAAAAGTTCTATTTTTTTTCCATTTTGGTATGGCAAGCATTCACATCAGCTAGAGAATCCCAGTGGAAACTCCAGAGCTGACACATAGATAAAGGAATTCAGTAAATATAGGCGATAAATGATGCATTTGTAGGCTGGATTGATCGAACTGATACTAACAGTTTTGGACTGCATTCCCTTTTCACTGGGGGACATAACAAAATCAGCACAGTCAAGACATCCAAAATGGCATTAATTACAGATACACTATGGTCTGCATCAATTCTTTTCTCTTTCTTTTTTTTCAATTCTGCCTCCATCAGGTTCTGTGCTAAAGAATGAACCTCCTAGTCCTGGAGCAAACATTGTTTGAGGTAGACATGTGTTGTCTTGAACATTGTTCATTTTCTTTTTTTCTTTTTTTTTCTTTTTAATGGTAAAAGGGTAAGATGTTGTCCTGAGTTTTGCAGTTTCTCAGTGTTTCTCTTTCTGTAATACTTTCTCACACATTCTTCTGTAAACATGGCCATGGTTTCTTAACAACTATCTATGTTTTCCTAACTGTCTGTGTGTTTATCATTCCAGTATACTGGGTGGAGAAATATGATATATTGATGCTTTGACCAGTGGAATTGAGAGGTGGTCATTTCTACCTCCAATCCACGGTGATTTGTAAAAACATATAAATAAAGGCAGAGGGTTCTGCCCTCTCTCTCTTTTTGCCCTCTCCGTTTGCTGTCTCTGTGTGGTCTTTTATTTGGCTCTCCTTTGGGCTCCTCGGCCTAGCCGGCCTGACCCAGTGCTACAGACATGTGCTTCCTCCACACATGGTCACACCCTGGGTGTGTGCTCATCTACAATGCCAGATCGGCATTTTCAACACGTACCCTGATTTTGTATCCTACACTGGTTGGCGTACAGTAGATTTGTAGCCAGACCATCCGACTGGCACTAATCTACAGATACAAATCCAAAAGGCAATATCAGACAGATTCTCAGTATCATGCAGAGAAAACTTTGAGAACTGTTCACTTTCTCCCATTATGCTCCCCTCTAAGTTTATGAATCTACTATTAAAAAGAAACCACCAGCCAACAATACTCTATAAAAACTGCAACACTGTCACATTTAATTCTTTAAAAGGCAAACTTGCTGGAAAGACTTTGAATAAAACTTACAATGATGGGAAGCATGACAGAGGACAGAATGTTGCCTGAAACCACAGGTTAATAAAATATACCACTGGTGAAATGGAGACATTGTTGGTGTCTATGGTCCTACAGTCAAATAAGATGAAAAGAATACATTTACATGAGGGTTGCATAGGGTAGCAGAAATTTAGGCTGTTCAGAATATTTTTCTATTAACAATCATCAAAACAAAATTCTGAAATGTTTTCCTCTTTCCTGAATCATGATTTTTTTACATTTATAGCTGAAATTTGGCAGTGTTAACTTTTACCTCACAAGGTTGTTATTGCCTGTGTTATCCCACTTTATGTTAGGAGGTCTCCTAATACTTTTTGGGTTGTGTTTAAAAACAACATTGACACCTTGATCTTGGTAGCTAATCTTCTGCCATCACCATGCTATCCAACTGTTTGGGGACCCTCCTCCTTCGATAATATTGCCAAACAGCAAGTAGCCACCTACCCGAGCTTCTGCTGCAATGCTACATAAATGGTCATTTATTTCCAAAGGCTCAACCTCCCAATATATCCATGATGATTCTTTCCTCTACCAACACATTAGGCCACATTATTTTAGCTCTGTCACATTCAGGGCAAACTGGGAGTAACCAATTCCTTTATGGAACAAATGCAGGAACGTTGGCTTACCTCCTTTTAGAAGAAGACCTAGAGTGAAATGCATGTCAGTTGTACAGCTATAATTTTAACCCATTTCTTAAGGATGATGCCACCTCTGTTAATAATTGCTCTTTGCCATACACTTTGTATGCCAGAACTAATTTAATTTAATAGCAGATTCTATTACTAAACAAATTTATTAGAAGACTCATTGAAAAGAAAATGTGCATTGTTCTCAAAAGTGTGATAAAACTATCTATCCAAGTCTGAGGTACTTCATGAAGTCGATTCTCTTACTAACAGTTCTGTTCTGCACTGTGGGTATAGCCCTACCATCAAGTAAAGCAAGTACCTGATAGAGATTTTTGAAAGGACAGTCTGCTTCAAACAATCCTTTGAAGCTCATGGCAAACCAATAGATACTGTGAAGCAAGAATAGAGCAAGAGGGCTAGAGCACTGGAGGGTCTTCTTGAAAAAGTAGCTTAATTTTTAAAAGGCAGATGGAAACTGAAAGCTTGGACATTGCTCCTGGTCACAGGAACATGACAACCTTTCCTGCCATGTGTCCACATTGAATGGCAGTGTACCCTGAAATCCGATTGATCATATGATGACCTAATTCAAATTTTCCATGGATATTTTAGTGAAGTTTCATCTATTAAAAGTCTCATTAGGGAAGATAAGTATTGCAGTGACCAGAACCTCACAAGTCCTGGGACAGGGCAGCCATGGGTACTTATAGAGATTGGGGAACAAGAGGCTGGAAAGAAGCCCTGTGGAAAGGGACCTGGGGGTCCTGGTGGATGGAAAGTTGCAGCTGAGTCAGCAGTGCCCTGGCAGCCAGGAGGGTCACCCGTGTCCTGGGGGGCATCAGGCCCAGCATCGCCAGCTGGGCAAAGGAGGGGATTGTCCCACTCTGCTCTGCATTGGGGCAGCCTCACCTCGAGTGCTGGGGGCAGCTTTGGCATAGAAGGATATAAAGCTGTTAGAAAGCTTCCAGAGGAGAGTAACGAAGACGGTGCAGGGCCTTGAGGGCGAAGCCATATGAGGAGTGGCTGAGGTCACTTGGTATGTTCAGCCTCAAGGAGATTGAGGGGAGTTTTCTCACAAGGGAAAGTGCAGGGGAAGGAACCGGTCTCTTCTCTGTTGTGACCAGTGACAGGACTTGAGGGAGTGACCTGAAGTTGTGTCAGGGGAGGTTTAAGTTGGATATTAGGAAAAAGTTCCTCACTCAGAGGGTCGTCGGGCACTGGAACAGCTCCCTAGGGAAGTGGTCACAGCACCAAGCCTGGCAGAGCTTAAGAAGTGTTTGGACAATGCTCTCAGGCACATGGTAAGATTCTTGGACTGTCCTGTGCAGGGCCAGGAGCTGGTTTTTGATGATCCTTGTGGGTCCCTTCCATCTCAGGGAATTAATATTAATAATTCTATGAAGTCGCTGCATAATTTTGTAACCTCATCAGGTAATTTTCCATATAATTGTATGATGATGGTGCTTTAATAATCATTAATATAGGTCTAATACTTTTTATCCATGTTATGTGTTGGTAGGTCTATTTAACACTTGTAAAGTGCTTTAAGATTCCCCAAAGGAAGGAACTAAAGAAAAACTTCTTTAATTATTCTCTTTTAGAAGTATGAAAAGATAAGCCTATCCTTCAGTCTGCAGTACAGTAGGACACGTGATCAGTGCACAAAACCCACGGAGCAGGGAAAAGTACTGACTCGTTTCTGAGAAATGAAGTGGTGCTTAGCACCTGAACCTTATGGTCAGGAGTTAAAAAAACAAACAAAAAATATATCAACATACAACTAGTCCTTTATATTTAAACTTTTGTTCCCAAGAAAATAAAAAACAGAACTTGATCTCTTGAAGGTATTGAGTTCATAGAAGTATCCACTGATTTTAGAAAGTACTTACAGAAAGCACAGCAATTTTGGGACAGTAGAGAAGTTTAATCATCAAATAAGGACATGGGTACCTATTTACGCTCTAATTTCTGAAAATCTCAACCTAGATTTGTCCAAGTACAGAATCATCTGATTATTTAGATGCTAGCTGTGTAGAATTCCACTTTACTTGTATCATTTAGTCAGCTGAACCACTATCAGGTGCCATAACTGAACTAATTACATAAACTTATTGCAAGAAGTTGAATGCTTTCTTTCCCTATTCCCATGTTATAATTACTTCATGTAGCCTTCCTACAAGCATGTTGTAATCTCTTCACAGCAGAAACTCATTTCTTAATGAGAACTGTAAAAATACTTTGAGTGCTGCAGAAATAACAAAATAGCATGAATTCTTTTCCCAATTAGTTGCAATAATGTAGAAAATGCCCTAGCCGACAGCAAATCAATACCTGTGAGAAATATTAGCAATTTAATCAGTCCTTTTCATCTTGACAATCTCAGATCTCAGAGGCTACATCAACAGGGTTATGCAGCTTCTTTTGCCACGTAACACTGCCATCCAGATTGATGGGTGCTTGATTTGCAAGCTTTTTTCTAAAAAAACAAGAGCAAATAAAGTTGTATGCAACTAAGTATATTCTGATCAACTCACTCAGTATTGTTTTTTTAAAAACAAAGTATCTTATAAGTGCTTAACCAGTGATTGGTTTGGCCCTTTTGTGAAAGAAGCAGTAGATATCATATCTCATCTCCACAAGCTCTGCTATGAACTTGCTTATGTCAACCCTGTAGCTAAGGTACTCGTTCATTTTTCTACCTGGTCTTCCCCAGATTTTGAGTCAGGATGCACCTCTAGACTCTCCCTTAATTGCACACTACTGTTCTCCCCTTCCTGTTCTATCTTTCCAGCTTTTTTCACTCACTAAATGTTCCAATATGACACAGGTTTTATGTGTGTGTTATGGAAAAGAATCCAGGCCCAGATGCTTCATGCAGGAAGATGTGGAAATTGAGAATTAGTCTATTTGAGATGGGTACAACTGTTTCACCTGCAGGAGCCAGCGTCTGGAATCTGTGCCATCCACTCTTCTGAGTGGAAAGCAATGAATGAGTTAAAATGAACAATGAATGATTTTACACAGAAACCACCAGGAATGCATATTCCTACTGGTTTGTCTTTTTGGCTACATTTGCCTTTTGAGAATACCAGTTGGGAAAATTGTTTAGAATTCAGGCACAGTGAACAATAAGACTGCTCTAAACTAAACTGCTAGAAAATCAGTGTGTAGATGGAACATGTTACAGCTGTGTCAAGAAAAAGCTGTGTAGCGCAGCAAAACAGAAACTTAGAAGGGCTCCGGAGCTGAGATCTAGTAGACATTTGGAATATAAGGGAAGTTCAATCCCTGAGAAAACAGACAACTTCAAAGATCAAGGGGCTGATTCTTCATAGCTATTCCTTTTCAGAAAGGGAAACACTGACCTTTTTGATAAAGACTTTGCATTAGTATCTCATTGCTATAAAAATCCTTCCAAAAGACAAAGCGAGACCTAGTAGCATTGTAACTGCAACTGGAATAATTCAGAGACTCAGATTTAGAAAAATAAATACAGTAGAAAATCTAGTCAACTGCAGATTTACGGGGAAAAAAAGTCAACCAGCAAATAAATCCAACACTATTTCTCATGTAAATACCATGCAGCTTGCTTTTCCTCCCTCTCTCTGTCCCCAAAGAGCAAAAACCTACTCTACAATGCCTTCTGAAGGCTGTCTGCCTGCTATCCTCACTGCCCACCTACCGTAGGGAGCAGCTCCTCCCACCTGCACATAAAAGCCAAGTGCATGCTACCAGCAGCAGATCAGAGCACTTTCTCAGTTCTCCAGTGTTTTGAGCCAGTGATCTTCTCTCCTTGGATCTTGTGTACTCCAGGTAAGATTATTGCTACTTCAGGTTTCTGTTCTAACCAGCTGTTGTGAGGAAGTCTTAATGTGAACTCTAGCTCTGCCTTGCTGGGTGGTGCTGGCTCCCCCCCGCCTTTTTTTTTTTTCAGATGTAGTGTCATCTGACATTTAAGTTAGTAACAGTCTGTTGTTTTAGCAATGAAATAAAAACAGATCTTGCTGGGAAACACTGTGGCTGGGAAAAGGTATTCTCTCACTTTTTGATTGATTTTGAAGAGATTCGTATGCCCAGAGCAATTATAACAATTTATTATCCCTCTTATTAACCTACTTCTCAGTCCAGTCAAAGTTATCAAAAAAATTTCACTGTAAAGCTTCCTTAAATTCTGTTTGAGGGAAAAAAAATGTTTAGTGCTAATTTAAGGAAGGATTGGGTTTTATTGCTAATATCATTTACTAGCCAGATTGAGATAATCTTGGGACTGAAGTGCATCTTTACAGGTTTCACTGTCTTTAAAAAAAGTGTGATGGAACTTAAGCCCTCACTGAAGCACAGCAATAAGACTGATGGAATTCATTATCTGGTACCAAATATGCCTAAAGTACATATTTTACAAACAAAGTTCTGTTTCTTGGCACAACAGACCTTGTGTCTCTATGAAACTTTTAGATCAGCTTGTTTATATTTTATCTACAGTTTTCCTAAGTAGGCATTTCTAGCATTAGTGGAAGGAATAGTTAAGTGCCTCAGAGACAGCTACTGAACAGTTAAAACATTTAAAAGCGGTTTCCAAACTATATTTGCATTCCCATCCATGCATCTATCCATCCTCACAGAGATGAATCTATCAGTGACCAGTAGCAGTTTTTCATGTTGTGTGAGTCAGCGCCCTTTCAACACACAGTCACCTGTTCAAAGAAATTCCACGACAGAAATCCTAATCCTAGAATGCCTCTCTCCAGTGCTCAGAGGGGAGGGAAAGCATGAACTACCAAAAGCAAGCAGTTAACGCTGTCTGTAAATACGTAATACATTCTTCAGTTAAACAGTGATATTTTCTTCTTGATGTCTAATTCTCTTTTTAAATTGAGTCTTTTTTGGTCTTTCACAAATAGAAAGTCTTCTCTAAAAAAGAATTACGTCCACATATAACTGTACTCCTATTAGCTGCAATATTTTAAGCTGTAGCACTGTATAACAGCAGAACTCTGCTCAAAGTAACCTTTTCTGCATACTGTATCTAAGATTTTTTTTTCTGTATTTTATATGTCATTTATTCCAAGTAGTGGGAAAAGGAAAATACTGCCTTCAGCTATTTGCCTGCAAGATTACATAAGTATCTTTAAAAAAACCCAAACAACAAAAATCCAAAACCCAAATAAATTGAACTATTCAAAAAACAAAGTACAGTGCTTCCCATAGCAAACTTACAGTAAAACTATTTTTGCATCCAGGTAGTTCACATAAATTGCCCATAGAAGACAGGAATGGTTTTCCTCATAACTCTGAGCAACAAAATTTTATTTCTTAGTTAACATCTGATTTTTATAGCAAACCTCCCCTTTCCAAACCCCTGTTGTAAAACACAGACATGGGATTTAAAGTTCAATGCATACAGAATTTAGGTCTACAGTGTGACAGTAAAGCCTCATTTATTCACACAGAATTTTACTCTATCAGATAAATCAAAATTTTTAATAGAACAAATTTAATGGAAAAAATAAATAATGCATTTGCCACAGGAAATGTGTATCTAGCAAAATATCTTTTATTAAAGCCTGCTGTGAAATGTAATGTTTTGGCATTTGAAAAATGGATTGCAGGACATATTAAGAAAACTCTATTCAATGGAATGCATCTAATTTAGATCAGAATCTCCTCTGAGCAATTTCTCTCTTAGGCTGAGTAGATAATTCAGCTTAGCATCAGGTAATGAACCTGAGGTAATCACCACCCTTGCAGCAGATGATGAAGGGACACTGCACCCAGCAGATCTCCAAAAGAACTCAGATGTCTAGCAATGCATTTATTGATCTCTGTGCTGATCTGAAACTCCTTTCTACAAGATCAAAGCACACTGATATTAAAATAAAAATACTTCAATTTTGAAGTAATGCTGCAATTGAATTAAAGAAAAAAGGGACTCACTGAGAGAACAAGGAATTCAGTTTTTTTGAGTAATGATCATAACATTTAAAAATAAAGATGAAGAGACTATATTAACTTTTTCAGCCACAGATCAGTTAAGTGTTAAGCAGGGATGCTAAGCCACTTCTGGCAGTTATGCTTAGGTTTTTTATGTGTTTATTTAGGGCAGTAATATCTACTTAAGCCACTAGTGTAACTCCCAGTGCTGTCTAAAGTGCTAGACTAGATACATAGAAAGAGAGGATAAACATATCGCTGTCTGCTTATCTATGCATAGTTCTGCCACTACCACTGCTTGGGAGAAATTCGTACCTTCAGGAATTTATTTTCACACCTCTCTGTAGGGAGAGATTATGTTTTCTTCTCACCATGCTGTCACTAAATATATAAAATATTTTACTTATGGTTACAGTGAAAATTCATGGTAGAGTGTCAGATTTAGCTCCTCTGGTTTCCAGGCCAGCACTTTAATCCCACACTTCATTTTGTATTCCACCTTATAAAGTCCACCCCTTTGTAGCTGCTGTGTCTTTACATGACTCTTTAGGGCTGAACAGCACGGAGAATTCAGTTACAAATCTTGGGAGAGGTAATTTACTCCTAACACTTTCAAACTTCCTGTGAAACCCTTTACAAACCCCTTAACAGGAGTTACAAATAAATCATTCTTGGAGGGTGTAAATAAACAATTAAACAAATAAGCAAGTGCTCATCTCTTTCTTACACTCCATGGTTAAAGGAGACCAACCCACTCTTGGCAGGCTGAGGAAGCAGAAATCCACGGCCATGGACCAGAAATGAGGGGCAACATCTGACTATAACTCAGTCTTGGTAACTCAGCAGCAGTGAAGAGCTCAAAGAGAAGCTCATAGTACTTAAGCAAAATTATTGACAGGATCTCGTAGGGGACATTAATATTAGTCTTCCTTTCTTTTCTACATTCACTATCATGTGCCACTTCTATAAACACATAGGATATAATTTCATACCCATTAAAACAAACAAACAGGCAAACAAACAAAACCCAAACCCCCAACCACCAGCTTTGTCCTAGTCCTTTAGTTTTTAGCCCTCAAGTTAATTTCTGAGGGTACAGACTCATAATTGCTCCTGTGGCCTTGCAAATACCCCATTTCAAAAAAAAACCCCAAACCAACAAAACAAAACCAAAACCAAATAAACAAAAAACCACCTCACCCAACACATTCCAGTGCTCAGTTTCTAGAGTTACTACCCTAGTAATGGAGGCCTTGTCTCTTACTCTTTTAACTTAGAAATTCCTGCTAAGCATGATGCATTGTTCACATATAAAGTAGTGAATGTGTGAGAGGTAACTGGAAAACTAGAAAAGGAGCTACTAATGGTCATCTCGCTATCTGCCACAGAAGACAATTATTATATATCTATGAGCATATCTGCATGGCAGAATTTTCTGCCCACTTATTCTATGTCTTGCTATACATCTCAGGGGCAGTAAGATTATCTCTTAAACTTAAATATATCCCTGTATTTTCCCTTAGTTTTTTTGCCTTCCAATTATTGTAAGCTGTGGGTTCTTGCCCTCTACAGGGAGATAATTTTAAATTTTCACTATTTTCATATTTCTAAAAGAGCAATGGTTCAATGGAGTGAGGAACAAGACAAAAGCATCAGAGGTGGCTCATTCTGCCTGATAAATAAACAGCAAACAGCTGTACTTAACTGTACAAAAGTTTCTTATTTTTGCCACTTACACTTTCTAGAGTTTTGTGTAAGTGTTGTTGCCATTTTTGTGGCTTTCCCTCTGCAAACAGAAATCCCAGCAAAAGTTGTGGAGCTATATATGTTCAAAAAGATAATGATGAGTCCTGGTTCTGAAGCCTTTTGTCAGTCTTGAGCGATAACTGCGCCTATTCTCTGTACTCACCAGTAAACAATTATGCTTGCTCTCCCTGCACTCCTGAAATGTTGGATGTGTTTCTGTAACTGTCTTGATGTGTAATGAATTTAATGTCTCATAATTGCACTGCAGGGAATTAATACCACTATGCAGTCTTGGGACATCTTTTGGTGATTAAAACTTCATGCAAGTCCATATTTTATAGCAAAAGCAAGATAAATATATGTTTGTTGCTTCTTGAATGGCAGGTGAAACTGTTGAGGGGTGACATGAAATGGATTCTCTTCAAAAGGGAGTGAGAATCAGTGCCCTCTCTTGGTTAGAAAAAACTCATAAAGAGCCCTATGAAGAGAGTGTTTATCAGTTCCCTCTGCTGGCTACAAAGCCCAGGCCAGATGAGCAGCTGTGTTTGCGGAGGCGAAGGTCTGAAGTTCTATTCCCAGTGCTGTGAGCCTGTGGTAAACTGATGACTGTGGTGTCTGTGCACGTCTGTGGACATCATTCTTTACGGGGTCGCATCAACAACCACACTGAGTTCAACATGAGGGCACTCAAAAATAATATAGACTTCCTGGTAGGTAAGAAACTTCCCACTCTGGATTTGTGAAGCATGCTAGCAGCTATGCCATTCATAATTCTACACAGCTAGAGCATCCTTGTGTTCTGCATCATATGCACACCTTGATTTTTCCACCTCCTCAAGAAAAATGTGTATTGTGTTCATTACACTCAGTTTAGAGACATCTGGGCAGTTAGTGCAAATATTCTTGGCAATCCTGAAGTGTAACACTTTAGAATGTCAGCTTCTGAGAGCTTCACATTTGCAAGTAAGAAGTAAATGGTACCAAAAAGAACACTCCAACCTTCAAAAATGCCAAAGCTAAACTAACAAAAAAACCCACCACAAAACAAAATAGAAAAAGAACTTAACTACTACTTTTCCATTCCTGTAGGACAAGGCCTACATAACCTGGTTACACAACCAGGGAAACAGATCATACAATTTATGCAGTCACTTTGCAATAAAGTTGAGATGAAAAAAAATTTAAGAAAGAGTTTTTATTTTAAATAAATATCCACAGCACTAAAAATCACAAACTCCTGGATCAGCTATGCCAGTTTACTTCAGCTCCTAGGAATCTATCGTGGCAACATATAGGATACATAAAACCTATCCCATTAAAGGGAGAATGAGTCAAAACTAACAGCTTGACATAGTAGATATCAAAGGTATATTAAAAGCCAGAACTTTGAAACATCTGCAGCATATGTTTCCTGCTAACTAAAAAAGCAACCATTCTTTCCAGACCCACATTCTGCTGCATTCTTCGCTCTGGAAGTAAGAAGTTGACAGTAGCACACTGTGGATTTGCATAGGCAACTTCAAGCAAAGCATTTGACCATTTTTGCAACTGAGAATTCTGGAGAGTAAAACAAGTTTCTAACAAAACGAACTCCTATTATATGAAGCAACAACACATATATATATCATACATATATGAGCTCTGAAATGGAGATGCTTACTTTGCCTCTCACTTACTCCATGTAGTTTTCAAAGGGGCAGAATGGAAGGTGGCACAGCCCCAGGGACACACAAACCAAAGATAATCAATTTGCCACTAAAGAAATCTAGCAGTCAAGTCTGCTTATGCCAGCACATAACTCACCTCTGCTGTGCCCTGCCATTCTTCCCACCATGCATGGAGTTCCAGTGAATGCACAGTATCAGAACAAGGGTCTTTATGTAGCTTGGAAGCCAGAAATTCTCTTTCAGCTTGCCTTAAAGAAAAGCTGCAACACAAAAAAAAAAAAAAAAAAAGGGTTCATATATTTCCTAGTATTTCTTGTTAAATTAAGTAGGTGATCTTGAGTAGTCGAACTCTCAGCTGATGGATATTGATATAAAACACACAACTGGGACCCTTGTTGGCAGATCTCAGCAAAAAGTCAAGAGGTAGTTGTTTTGGGTCAAAGCTGAGCAATAAAAGCAGGCGGGTGAGGAAGGTTTATGTTGCCAGCATTGATAGATTTGTCACCTGCACTGTAGATAAAAAGCAAATAAGCAGAGAGTAGTTAAGGAAGTATATCTCACAAGCACTAGCATTCACACAAAACGTATTTTAGAAAATTAAGGGGGGGAAAGGACAACATTCAGTACTTACTTCCTTTCACTCAGTGGCTTGAATTAAATTTACCATAGTAGCACATCACATTGTTTGCTGCAGAAAAATGCAAAGCTTAGGCCTTTAGGAGTAAGTCTCTTGTGTTTTGCTGGTTCCAAAAATGTCAGTGCTTGTCAAAGTGTTTTTGAAATAAAACCAAAACCATGTTAATAAAATGAACTTTCCAAGACAATGCTGGCCAAAACTGATTCTTAGATTTCTTTTCAGTAATAAACTGCCTCTGTGGTTGCTAAGTTGATAGGGAGAAGGATTTAAAGGATCAAAGCCAAGTTCTGGTTAACTCAGGGTAAAAGGAAAAAAAACCTCTGAAACAGAACACAAGCCCTTCAGTGAATGGACAGACTTTTGCTGAAGGTGGGCAGAGCTTTGCAAAATCCAGCTGTGCTTTCAAAAATGGCTGTGATCATTATTAGGCTCTAATTGAAGATATTCCAGGACTGCGATATGCCTTGTGGGTACACCTTGTGATCAGCTGCTGTAGGTTGCTGGACAAGCTGGACAAGACAGTACTTTAACATATAATTCACAGGCTGAATGTCAGTTCAGAAGAGCTACCCTGCCTATTTATTAAGTAGTAGTTCCATAAGTGAATTAACAACTGGAAGGATTCTGTCCCATCTTATCCCAGCTTTATGGATGAATAGCTCCAAAAATACGCTGCAGTGAAGGCTGAAGGCATTCATGATGACTTAATTGGGTTCCTGCTGTGCACACAAGTTGCAAGCAAAGCCAGGCAGTGAGGTCTCTGGACACTTATGCTGTATGTTCATATAGGTGCAGATGCAGCAGCAGTTTCTGTCTTCCACAGCAGAAAGTGGTGCCATAGTTGGACATTCTGTGTCTGCAACAGGAATTCCTGCTCTCCTCCAGTTCAGTCACCCTACCTAAATTTAGGAGGTCTACGCAGTACAGTCCAAGCTGCCACTGCAAGGCTGTTTTTTTTAATTTTTATGCTTAGGAACTCGTAAAGACTATTATTATCTTTTGGATATCTGAGCATAACTTAGTACATCAGGAAACATGGAAAACATTTTAGGATTGTTTCCTAAGCTGGCATTACTAGTCTCAGCTAAAAACATGGTTCATACAGAAAACTGTATGTTTAACATTCAGTCCTCATACTTGATTAAAGAGTAATCTGTAGGAGTAACTTTTTTTTTTTAAATGCACTGGTAAAGAATTATCAGATGGCTTTTAAATTGTAGTTCGCAGGAAATCCATTCGTCTCAGCTATGTTTTGTAATGCCACCTTCATTCCATTTTGAATTTAGATGGCTCTTAAGCAACTAGCTGCAAATACTCAGTGTCTGAAATCCAAGTGGTGGTGGTTAGTTCTGGCATGTGATTCTTATGGAGTATTTCTGTTTCACAGTCAGGACAAGATAGCTCTTCAATTCAAATTTCAAGCACAAAAACTGCCTTTCCCTGAGTTCAGAATTCACTTACACTGAATATTTTATATTATTCTTCGAAATCCCCTATTTTCAACATCACCTCTCTCACTCTTATGCTAAACACTTTCAAGAACTCAATACAAAAGGACTGACAAACAAAATCAATTTGTGACTGCTCAATGACATTTTCTCTGCTACATGTGCTTTGAACTTTCTACTAACTGCTGATCTCAAGAAAACAAGTATTTCAAAAACAAGTAAACAGAAACCTATTATATTTTCAATGCTTCAACTGTCAAGCACTTTTCAAGAGCTGGAATATTAGCTTGGTGGACATTCACAACATACACATAGCTTCATCCTTCAAAACAATGACCACATCTGAGACCGAGAGCTGCTCCCACAATTCCCCCCAAACCTGAAGCTGACTGAGCAAGTAACATGGCACTTTCTGGGGACACTCAGCATGACAGACCTCAACTCAGGGTGCAGTGACCCTTCCTTCCTGACTTCTCCTTCTCTGCCACCAGAGATGATGAGGAGAAATAATTTTGCTCTCTCAGCTGCTTTGAGGCTCTTTGAGGCCTCAGGAAAACACGAAATGTTGTACCTAATGCCCAAAAGCTATCAAGATAGCAGAGGGTTGTGTCTGCATCCTGTAAAGTCTGCTTTCTTTGTGTCCACTATCAGTGGGCATCCTTCTTCCCAACCTTTATTAACCTCCCCCCAGGTCTAAGATCACAGAAGCATGGCAAGGCCTAAAGCTTAACATCTAGGCCTAATCCGTAACAAGGCAATTCTACCAACAAGTTATTCATTTTTCTAGCCCCTTGACATCCCTTAGAGCTTGCATGTTAGCTGTTCTCTGTTTCGTGGATTAAATCTCCCTTCTTGTTGATTAGGCTTGAAAGTATACAAAGATCAAACATTAAAGAGCATCCTTTCATAAGAAAATTTTATACATTCCACGTTTGGCAACAAGCGGATTCCTTTTCGTGACAGTTGAATTGTAATGGTGGTGTAGTTTACTCTAAACCAAACCAAACCGCGGGGCACCCTGAGGGCCCCACCCTGCTCCACAGCCATTACCTGCCAATAACATAGTCCTGAGGAAAGCTGCCATGGCCCAGCAGGGTGGGGACATCTTGCCCTCACCAGGCGGTGGTGACATCCCACCCTCACCAGGCTGTGGTGACAGCTGACTTCACCAGGCTGTGGGGACATCTCGTCCACACCAGGCTGTGGGGACACCTCGCCCTCGCCAGGCTGTGGGGACATCTCGCCCACACCAGGCTGTGGGGACATCTCGTCCACACCAGGCTGTGGTGACATCTCGCCCTCACCAGGCTGTGGCGAGGGCAGGGCCAGCCTGGCCATGGCCCTGGCTCAGGGCCCCTGGTCAGTCAGGCTGTGCCCTCCTCGCCCTGGAGCCCCTCCTGCCTCGTGTGGTGGATGTGGTGCCCTCGTGCTCAGCGCCATTTCTGCACAAGGGCAGCCAGAAAATACATTTACAACCTGCGCCTCCCATTCCCAAAGGAGCGGCAAGGGTTGAGGAGAGCAGAAACTCCCCACAGCCCAGTCAGCTGAGGAGCATTTATGGAAGCACAATGCATTTGAGGTTTCTTGGGTTTCGGAGATACAGCCCGGGGCCTTCGCTGCTGCGTGCCAGCCCTCAGTGCCCCTTGGAGAAGGAAGGATCTGGGCAGCATTAGCTCACACAGATGCCGACAGTGCTGGAAGGCCAAAAATGAGGGGGGGCTCTAGGGGGGCTCCACACTCAGCTGGAAAGAAAATGTGACATCATGTGAGGGGAGGCTGCTCAGAAAGTGAAGGAAGGCTGCTCCAGCACGCACTACAGGAGGTTCAGGACCTTTCAGATTTCCACATCTGGAGGCAAAACTGAAACCACTGTAAGTTAAAAAAAAAATAAAAGGAAAGAAAAGAAAATAAAAAGTTCATTTTGAAGTTAATGTTCTTGGATCTTAAAATCCAAAATCTCACCTGCAAAAGATACTACTGTATATGGATATCTAGTATAAGAAGAGTAACCAGTCCTGTAGAGTTAAAATTCTAAACCCTCAAAACTCCCCCCAAAAATACCAAACACTTGGGTGGGATGTGAGGAAAGAAATATCATGTGAGGAAAGAAAATGATAAAACTACTGTACTCAACAGGCAGGGAGTTCAGAAGGGAAACAGCTGAACAGAACAGTTTCATCATTTCTTTACAATGTATTCTCCTGGCCCCACTTTCTTCAGCACAAAGGTTTTTAAAGCCAAGTCCTTTTGATCTGTGTGTTACACTCCCCTACCATGGTGAAGCCCTGACTCATGATCAAGGGCTTGAGGCAAACAAAGAGCAGCAGCTCCTGAACTTGAAGGCTTGTGAATTGTACACAGAGTGAAGCTGACTCCTGGACTCTTGCTCCAGTCATTTTAACACACTCCTGTTTACACAGATGATTGGTATGTCTGGAAAGATACTATGCTACAAATGCTTCACCTCCCTCTCCTGGCTTCAGAAGCATCCAAAAACCTCACACACAGCAGGTTAATAAATTTGTCCTTACAAGCACCCTGGCAACATCACACTCATTTTAGAGGAAATTGAGGCACAAAGAAAGTTGCTGGTGTAGCATTTCAAGAGGTTGCTCCTGGCCAGATTCCCAAGTGTCTTCCCATCTAGTGATGCGAGCTAGATCGAGAGTTTGATTTCCATATGGGCACCTCAATGAGAACTAGATTTTCATGAGTGATCAGCACCCAGTAGCTCTCACAGTGACACTTGCAGCCAGATTTTCTAAGAAGTTCCTTTGATCATCTGGCTACTTCCTCAGTGGAGGCTTTTGAAAAATCTGATCCTGTTTGTGGGTGCCGAGCACTTCTCAAAATTCTTGCTTAAGTGACCTGGCCAAGGATGCAGACTAAAATCTGAGCAGAACGCACTTTGCCTAATCCCTAGGCCAGTGATTTAACCACAAGTGTATTCTTCCATTTTCAGCAGAGAAAGAATAGACACTAGTTGGGGCAGCAATTGAAATGCCAAACAGCCGCCAGTATCCATGTCTGCCAAGAAAAGTGCCCGGATACTTGTGGGCAAACCAGACAGCCACATTTTGGTACTTTTCTGAGAAAGAATTATTTCTAGTAGCAGTGCCAGAGTCTGGCAACCTGGTTTATGCTCTTTCCAGATGTACCTCTTTCTTTCTGGGCTAAAACCTTTGTGAACATGCCCCCAAAACAGGCACACCCTCCCCTCTCTTCAGAAAAACCAGCAGCTCTCCAAACACTGTCCTGTCTCCATTATTCTTAGAGAGCCAGGCACGCTTGGGCAAGACAACACTATTTTGTGTAACGATTAAGAAGCCGTGGTCGTGTCAGTGAAGATTCTTGTTTTCATTGAATATTTCATTCATTTTTGAACATAAGCAACCACTTAGCCACAGTTGTGCTAGATGCAGAGGAGGAAACACATGCTATTCTTGGCTGGACTTTACCTCTGTGGGAAGCAGCAGCCTCTGTACACTGCATGATTTAGCTACACTTATGATTGTCCTGAACCTCAAGCAAGGTCCTGAGTACCTGAAAATGTAAATGGATGCAAAACCCCCAAGCCCCAGCCTGGATCCTCTATATTATGCTCTGTTTGTGTGAGGTCCATTTGCAAACCACAGTTTCCAAAACCATGAACTAAAGGCTAACTTAAAAATTCTTCTTCAAACTGACTGTATTCATTCAGCTGCCAATTGAGATGCTGCTCTCTGTGTCACTCAGCAGCAGCTTGTTGGACTGTCTATCACAGGACTCCATGTCAGAGTCCAGCTTTCATTCAGTGCTCTCTGTCTCACCTCTGTCCCCAGCTTTCAGACCACCTCCGAAGTAAGTATCTGACCAGTCTGGCAATATGAAGATAAGGCACCAAGTCACTAGTGTGTTTTAAGGGAGCACGGATATCGCATGGTAACTATTGAATGAAAATGTTTACAGAAAAATAGTTTTGTAAAACAGCTCAGACTAAGCTGTTGCTGAATGTTGAGCTCAAGCTGTATCAGCCAAAAAACGCAGCTGTATCTTTTCTAGCTACAGCTAAAACCAGCAAAGTGTACAGGAAAAACCTTTAGGGGTTGGGGGGAGGAGGGAGAAGGAGATACTCTCCTGACAGAGGATTACATCTAGAAGCAAGTGTGAACATTTTTCTGCTCTGTTGGTTCTATACCTGCAATAGCACCCAACATAAGTGATGACGGTGGTTTGTACTTTGATTCAACAATGAAAGCTGCTTTCACTTGATTCTGACATCTGCTGCAGTAATTATTGTAACAACTCTGGTTAGAAGCTGGACTTCAGAGCACTGCCCCAGTCTAATAATACAGCCTCAGCTTTACAAACAGAAAATGTGAGGCAGGAAGGGATGAGCTCATGAAGCACATTTATGCAGGCAGTTGACAGCATATGCTTTGATGTACCTTGTGACCTAAAATGTTAGAGGGAATATCGCTGGAGGAACTTGGATTATGATTAGTTCTTTTGTGGGCCTTATGGTTTTGTTAGAAAATTTGTCACTACAACTTTTCACTTCTTCCATCTTGCAGATTTTTGTTTGTTTTAAATTCTCTTGTCCTGTCCAAGAGAAACCAAGGCATTTCAGTGAAAAAGCTAGGGTCAACTGAGGGCCCAGGTCAAGAAGTTGGTCTTGGTTGTCACCTCCTGTAACCTCATTTCTAGCAACAGTTCAAAGAAAGGTCTTAGTTCAGAGAGCAGTGAGGTAATCAGGACACAGCTTCCTGGTAAAGGACTGGGAGATGCAATGCCCGAGCGGAGGTACCAGAAACGGCCCGTGAAAGAGGCTGGCAGGTTTGATAGCCTGACATCCAGCCTGATGTGCCTTTGGAGCAAGAGTAGACAGGCATTCCAGGGGTCACAGAAAGGGTGCTGACAGTAATGAAGGTCGATATGCAGAAGATGGACCCTTCTGTGCAATTGGGTTGCTCTGGAGTCCAGCTCTTGGGACAGTGGGGCTGTGGTATTTTCCTTTTAGAGCTAGATATATCAGCATTGACTTTTTCTCCTGATTTGAAATGTAATTTATGGCTTACATCTTTTGTATTAACAAGGTAGCACAGAGACTTATAGGCAAGATAATCAACTCCAGATAATCAGTCTCATTATGAGATGCTGTTACTCTGGAAAGCCTATGTTTCTGTCAAAGTTTGTCAAGAAATGCACTCCAAGAAATGGGAGACATTTCCTTTTAGGACTAATGCTTGCCTTGCCACTAGGAAGCTGTAGTTTTGAATTGACATATTCTGTGAAAATGTTTTGCTTAGAAATTCCTGCTTATTCCTTCGGGAAATAATTGGAATTACTTATTAAATATAATCACTTAGAATTGGAAGAAAATTCACTGTTGGGAGACAACAGTCAGCATTTCCCACATCATTCTCTCTGTGCCCATGCAAACGATCACTTGAAATCACTACCTGCTACAGGTCTTCTAAGAAGCCAAGTCCCATTTTTAGCCCAGACAAGCATTAGAGAAAACTGTACTTTTGGAAACTACACAAGGCAGCCTCCCTAAATGGAGTAGTTTTCCAGCCTTTACAGATTCACCCATGACAAAGCAAAACACCCTCCTGACTGAATTTACACAGCTAAAAAAATATCTTTTAAAGTGTTTAAATGTCATTGTGTAAGTAAAAAGATGAAATGTGCTGTTTATCATCTCTACAAAACCAGAAGTAGTTATATTATAAATAAACAGAGTTTGCTTGGTATTAGGGACATAGGAAATTCCATTCAAGAACAGACAAATGGCACATCTTGTCTGGTATCCTGCATCTGGCACAGGCCTATAACAGATGCTTAAAATACTTGGCTCCCTTGGTCCCACAGTCTCCCCTATTCCACCTGCCACCAATGTTATAAATCACAGTCTTCCTAACCGCTGGTGAAAGTCCCTTCCTTGCTCACTTGCATAACGTGGGAGGTGGAAGTGAGGGCCAAGAGTATTTGCCCTGATCTTTATTACACTACTTGGCACCCAGTTTGCCCAAACTGTGGGCCTGACTGTTGCAGAACATGTAAAGCATTGCTGCCTGTGTTGCCCACGTAGCCGAACAAAGCAGTACAAATGTGAGGACTGTGACTGGCTCCAGGGGAAGGGGGAGCAAACCCCTTCTCACCCTTGTTTGCACACAGGAGGCCAGCACAGCTACCGCTGGCCTGTTAGGAATCAGCTGCCCTCTTTCTATCAAGGCACTGCCTCCTAATTGCACCCTACTGCTCAATGACATTTACATCCTGGTGTTGCTTTCTTACTGACTTTGCAAGTTTAACACATGATGACTGAAAATTAAATGAGTTTTTTATCTATCAGTCAGAGTTTACTTCTGTCCTTGTTCCAAAGGTTATCAAAACATGGCTCATCTACCCAGTGGGCCACTTAATACAGGTTCCCCTCTTTAGCTGACTGGTGCTTCTAGCCATTGTCACCGGTGTGATATGCCTGCATCCAACAAAACTGACCGTGACATTCTCCCTTACCAGAAATGTTCCTTGCCACAGACAATCTCCTTGATAACCAACATTAAATTCAATGGCACAGTTGGTTAAAGGCCTCTAAAACAGACAAATGAAAAATCAAAACATCTCCATTTAAAAAGTTAAAGTTTAAAAACCCCTTTTTATTAATTGCATTAAAGCCTCTATGTACTTCCCTGTGAAATATAATAGTATTTTAAAAAGGCTAAAGAGAATTTATGACTATAGGTAAAGCAACCAGCTAGGCAAAAAAGAAAAAAAAAATTGCATTGAAGGAAAAAAGTTTTGTCCCTCAACTTGGGCATACTGTCTTCACAGTTGCTAAACACTGCTTTTAGAGACTGATCTAATAAATCTTTACATATTAATAAGGGAAAACTGAATCCTCATGGTGTGCATGGGCTGTTGGATACAGTTTGATGTGTCAGCTTTCTCCATGCTCAAGGATTTTCTGATTATGGTTCCATCCTGCTGAATATAACATTCAGTGTCAAAGGTCTGAATCTAGAGCAGACCTTTGATCTAGATACCCCAAATTTTGTATCCATGAAGGACAAGACTTGGCCACATCAATCTGCTTGAAAGAATGGACACATTAAAGCTGCTCCAGTACCTAGGAGAAGTTTGCATCCTTTAATATATTCCAAATCGATATTACATTCAATGAGGCTCAGTATTAACAGGAGGTCTGTGGCTTTCCATATTTCTTTCCTGTTTCACAAGAGCAATGACTTTCAGAATATTCATCTTATTTCAGTCAGGAACAGTTGCAGAGGTTTTTCAAGGCAGACAAATGAGTCAGCCACTTGTTCCAAATATATGGAAATGGTGTTCCAAGTTTCCTAGACAGCTTTAAAAACTACATACAGCAATTCAGCTGCTTAATCTATTATGTTCTACATCTCGCATTTAAGAGGACACAAAATCACATGCTTTTTATTCCAGATATAAGTTGTTTTGTCCACAGCCACCTCATTTTGTCTCTGTTGTTAACATATATGCTGGTCACCTTGCTTGTGCCATTCCCAAGTACCTGAGGAGCACTCTACAGAGTAAAGAGCAGCTGCTGAGCTTCCCAGACTGCCATGGATATCCTAAATAAGAGTGAACCAAATTTCTTCACGTCTGTGATTGCATTTGCCCATTTGTTTAATGAGGATGTTAATATTTTGCTTTCTGAGCAAAAATGTTGTAAACCTCAATTAATATATCCATTGCAAAAAGGGCATGAATTACAGCTTTAACTGTTCAGTAAAACAGAACATCTGCGTGAATAAATAATTATAAGGAGATATATAAAACTATAAAAATAACTTCTTTATTGCAAAGCTTGCCTTAACAAGAAACATAACTCCTTCCTCCCTCAAGAAATCTGAATACACTGACTCATGTCTTTGTTTAAGTGTCATGGTAAATTTGTTCTTTTATAACATGTAGTAGTTTAGCTTTGAACTTTTGAGTTTTGGAAAAGGGATAGCGGAAAAATGTTTTCATGGGAGAGGAGTGAGCATTCCAGAGCTGTCGACTGTTACCCGTTTATGAGGCAGGGGAAAAACTACTTTGGTTTTAGGCTTTGGTTGATGCAATTTGTTGTCTGGTATTTTGTGATAAACCAGAGTTTACACTGTACACGGAAGTATTCCAATTCTCTCCCTCATCTTTCCAGCTTTGGCTTGTTCAAAATTCTTAACAACCTGGAAACTGACTGCTGTTGAGAGAAAAATTAGCTGTGTACAACTAGAAATAAGATCCCTTTGTAATATACAAATTAGTCCAGTGAGAAAATAACTCATATTTTTCTGTGAATTATAGAGCTACACCAAAGCATAGTGGAGGAATGCAGATGATATTACTCATAAAAATAGAACAACCAAAATCTGAGCCCTTCATGGTGTCTTTTTAACCTGAGCAACAGTTTTAAACACAATTTTCCTGGGCTATTTCATGTTTATTTCATGTATTAGCGTCTGATTACATAAAAAATATTAAAATAGGAAAATAAAATAAACTCTTTGTGGCTTATTTATTCAAGTAAAGTAAAAAATATCTTTTTGCTCTCCTGCCTTTCTGAAGGCTATTAACATACATTCTTTCTTCCTTCTCTTTCTAGAAAAGAAAATGCAGATTGTCAGAATACTTCAAATTTGATACTCAGCACTGTTATGATCTCTTCAGTACTGAATGTTGAGTCTGGATATCAGAATTGGTAAAGTGAATTACTCTCCTATTAAACTGAGGTAATTTTCTGACAAAATTAATGAAATAGTCTAACGCTGAAACAGCACGATTAACACATCTTTCGGAGTTTCATTTCCTGAGAAAAATTATTGCCATTGAAAAGGATCTGTCTTGTCAAAAACCTTCACAGACAAAGGGTAGAAACTACATGAGAATGATAACCCCTAGCCAGAGATGAGAACTTTGTTCACAAAGCCAGAAGATGTCAGGGTATTATTCTGAGAGAGGGAGGCTTTGCTGAGGACATCAGCTTCTTTTCAGACACCAACTGAGATCAGTTTCTGCTTCTTGGGATGAGCATCCGTACAGTGGCCTATTTCATAAATACGACTCACTCAGCAAGAAAACTGCCTTGCTGAAAGCTCACCAGTCCCTGGTTAACAGTGTCACGTTTTCCCTCAAGAAAGGAACTGCACACAGCACAGGGCTGATGTAACACAGTGTTACAGGAACATGCAATTTGGGACGCAGACAGGAAGGCACTCAGCTGCAGAATTGTAGTAAAAAATACAAATTATCAGGTGGCTCTGAGGCTTTCCCATGGGCATGCAGAGATGTAATTAACTTCAGAACCAAGTTATGTAAAAAAGATTTTCAGAAAGTATCTCCTCCTTTCCTGGCGTATCAGTAATCAAGGTACTGTCAGTTTTCTGTTCATTGCCCTAATAGCAATGAACAGAATAGCACAGCATTCATAGTATATTAACATGAATCCTAAAGATTTAAATGGGTTCTCATGAAATCACCACTCCAGACAAAAAGAAACAAAATGCAGAGATAGGAGCATAGGAAGATCAGCTAGAGGATAGCTATATATTCTTAGTATATCTAACAAAGCTGCCACAGGCTCCACGTTTGCTTTCAAAGTAATGGAATTCCATTACAAAACAGTAACCAACATGGAACAAAGTTCTTTGAGGTCATTTAAAGTCTGTCTGTTAAACAAATGATACTCCAACTGTATTTTTTTTCCAAGGCTTCATATTTCTTATATATTTTCAGCAATTTTTGTCCTATCCGTCTCCTAAACCAGCAATTTGGACCACTGAGAAACTGTTTGCCTAAAGCCAGAACTCTTGATTGCAATACCTTTCTGTTATTAATATTCCTTAAGTTACATTTCAGCTTCCAATCAAGGTTTGCTGCAACAGTTTCTCTTTTGATGCGAGTCTACTGTACAGTACCTTGGATCTCAGCTAGAATGCACACCATGTCATGTGAACAGCAAAAAACAATATAGCTCAACTTTCCCAAAGTAGGTTGAATCAGGAGTTTTAAGGATAATCAAAACCATACTTTTACTAGCAAGCAGAGCCAGTAAGTCATTGAAGCTATACAAATATATTCATACCCACACTGCACTTCATTAGGAAAAGAATCTCACACCCAGGAGCACAAAAATTCAGAATACTGAATAATTGTGGAACCAAAAAATGGAAGAATACAGTGGTCTTTGCATGAGAAGTGCATCATAAAACAGATTCCAGTAAAACAAGGTGAATATTCAGACTTTGTATAAACTTTTTTATGCGTTTCTTAGCAGACATTGGAAAACCTGAAGGACTTTGTACAGAGCAGTATTACTTACAGAAGTATTTATTGCTTGTATTCTTTAGGTGAAACTTACTTTTGTATGACTTGATATACAAATACATGCAGGTACAAAAGTGCATATATGCTTTCTGCAAAGTCTGTGGCTAAATATTTAGGACCACCTGACAGTCTTGGTAATGTCAATAGATAGGCGCCAGTCAGTTTGATATTTTATGCCAGCAGGTTATTCTACATGTGAGAATACATCTGTGTAAATGCAACAGTGTATTTCTTAGAGATGTTATTTATGTGCAAGTCTTTACAGGACTTGTGTCTAGACTGAATCTGAATTTAGACTGCTGTCACTGACATCTTTGTACAGTTTCTTTCATGTTTATTTTTATTTTAAATACCATCTTTTCACTGCTCACTACAAAGGCTGATTTATCAATATGAGTGGAAGTTACCGGAACAGCAGCCAACATAGAACAGAGTCAATAGCAACGATTCATGGCCTTCTTTAGTTTGTTGTGGTTTTCTTAATGCTCAGAGCCCATACAGACAAGAAGCTATTTCCCATAGTGGAGATGGAAATATTGCTCACCCCTTTGTAGAGAAAGCTGAGAAATGAAATTTAAGTGATTTAGTCAAAACTAAACAGTCTCCTCATCTCAGAAAGGGAGCACTGTCCAATTCAGCCAACTTGCAGCCACCTGAAAAAGGGAAGAATTTGATCACCTATGCCTGAAATCACACATTTTTAAGTTGTTCTAACCACAGTGTAGGCACAGCTTAACTGAATGATTTCGCCATGCAGAGTTATTTCCCATGTTCCTTTGTTACTCCAGTAATGTAAAAAAATTCAGGAACTGGAAAGTCATATGATCCATAGAAAAGAGAATATTGTGGTTTCTAAGAAAAATATTTATTACCAAGTAAGCTATTTTGATTTATTAAATGATAGCTTCCCATCATAGTGTTTTTTGATACGCTGTTTGAAACCACAATGATTGTACAAAGCCAGCACCTTATTTGTTTAAAGGCATTCACTTGTGTTTTTCTTAATAGAAGTATCAGTTCATGACAATGCCAGGTTCATAGAAGCTCATCCAGGAATAAATTCTTGAAAAATTATTTTTTCCTAGAGTGTCCATTAAGTCAGGGCAGGCACTGTGTCCCACTGCTAGTCTTCTAACATGAGATTTATAGGATGTTATAATTAACAACAGGTGATGGGCAGCACTACATGCACAGCAAGCAAAGTGAAAAGACTGGCAGCTTGAGAGCCACTTGTGAATCATCAAAGCTTTTCCCTGGATAAACTCAGTAGTAAACCTGATAGGTTTTCTGGCAATTGTTTTGGGTTGGGCCCTTTTTGTTTGGTTTGGTTTGTTTGCTTGGGGTGTTCTTTTATTCCACCACCACACGTGATCCTTTTTTGTATCAAAGATTAGGGACCATCTGTCTGTTTTTACAGTTGTGTAGCTTTTCCACTTCTGTGTTTACTGTCTATAAAATGAGACAAATTATGCTTCCCAACTCACAGAGGACTTCTTGGAGTATTACAGGCAAGTCCACACAAAATTTTGAAACTATGCAGATTTTTAAGAGACACTTGTGTCTCTGTTACTCCAGCTCTCTCAAACTCGTGTTCTGTACAGATAACAAAATGAAAAAACAGATTCCAAACACATACACCCTCCACTTCAATTTTAAGGAAAGCTGTTCTTCAGCTTAGGACTAAAAAGGAGGGAGAAAGACACTGAAACACATGACTTGGCAAAACAAAAATATGCCTCAAATGAGTTTACATTTGCATAGCTAAACGAATACCTTTTTTTCCTTCAGTTGTGAGAATATAAACAAGGCAAGGTATGCTGGGAAAGGCAATGACTTTGTTTCACTGAGTGAAGAAGAACATGCATCCCAAATCTACCAATAGATCTAACTTTTATGAGTAATTCTCAATGTACTGTCCTGATGTGATCATGATATTTATGAGTTAATCACATGTTGTAACATAGTGATTAAGGACTACTTTATTTTAATTAAAAAATCACATCTGTTTTGGATAACCTACTACATATTCATCAGTAAATTTACTTTAAATGCACTAACTGGCAGAAAGATATAAAAATAAATATTTTAAAA
>VYZT01025210.1:0-69312 GCA_013400735.1 Pomatostomus ruficeps
AATTTGTCTCAACCTGGGACAAATTGCCTCAGTTGTTTCCTGACTGTTCATCTTTGATCAGCGCTCTCCAGTGAGTTTGCATGTGGTGCACTAGCATCATACCTGAAAAAGGTTTCAGCAGAAGCATTTTGAAAAATCAGTTTGGAGGACATGGATATAATGTAAAATACTCTGGGATTGTCTTTTGTAAATGGTCAGTGTTAAGTGAAAAGAAACTTAATGGGCACTTGCATGTACCTATTACTGACAAAAAGCCATAATAAAGATGGAGTACATCACTCTAGAAAATTAAGTCTAAGCTAGGAGTAAAAACCTCCTTGTTTCCCTGTGAAAACTTCATCTGTGTGAGGGCAAAAAGTGCCAATATGGTTTGGTGGTCAGCTGAGCTTTGTTATTGGCAGCAACACATAGGGGGAAAAAAGCAAGGAAGTGTAACATCAAAATTTTACAGGTAAAGCTTCAGGTAAAATGTGATGGTTTCTCCTGAAGTGGAAAGACTTTCTGAGCAAGACTCCTGCATATGTCATTCCTTGTTCTGCTGCTTCTTATGTTTTCCATCAGTTTCATCATATTGACCTAGAAACACCCTGGAGAACAGTGTTCATGTTCAAAATTAAGTTGATAGGAGAAGGGCTGTCTGACCTGAGCAATGCAAAAGTCAATGGGTTATGAAGTGCTGTGCATAGCAGGAGAAACAAGTAAAATGTATGAAATGCCTGTGTGGGTATATGTAGTGAGATTTGGGCTGCCTTGAGTGAATTGCTCTTCCTCCATGCTCCATGCAGAGGACAGGGGATTCTTGAGGAAAAACTGCTGGACAAAACCAGGAAAGAAATGAATTTTGGAGTACAAATCAGGCACCTTCCTTCCTGTGATCCTGGGGGCTACTGCTTCCCAGCAGAGACGCTGACCAGGCTCCAGTTTGTGGTACTTGTGACCAGAATTACCCATGTAGGGCACTGCCCAGCAACCTTTGGAAAATTTTTCTTTTTGAAACAAAGGAGTTAAAGACCCTCAACTGTTCCAGCAGCTGATGCTAAGGCTCTGCTTGTGCCAGCAGCTAGCTCCGCCTTTCACACACACCCACACGGATCTCAGTGGTAGCCGGCACTCAGTCTTTGTAGCACACGTACACATGGGATAGAGAGTGTGGTCATGCAGAGGGAGAGTTACTGTAAGATTTAATAAGAAGATGTAAGGAGACAGGACAAACTGTGGTGAAATCACTTTTGGCTTCAGTCCTGGGTTTGCCTCTCAGTCTGGATTCCACAAGAAAATACTGCCTGTGTGCTGCAGGACGTCAGTACCATGCTTATATTTGTTTCCAAGATGGTCTTGCTTGGTCTCATGCAGTTTGCAGTGTGGATAGAATACCCGTGTATTGGGGAAGACAAGCCCATGGGAGATTTTCAAGCTTCCTGTGTGGTTAAGGCACAGGACCAGGAGTCAGGAGATCTCAGTTCCTGTGTTGTACAAAAAAAGCTGTTTCAACACATAGGCTGTTTTGATGAAAATTCTCTCTAAATGCAGTTCTTTGATGTGGCCAAGGCTTCATTCTTGCCAGGCAGTATCACCTTCTCATCCCTTATGGAGTGGTAAAAATTGCTGCTAAGGCCTCACAGGAGATGGTAAAACAACTGTCCTGTGGCACTTCTGAGAGATTCAGGTTATTTTATGGTCTCAAACCCTGAGACAGCAGCATTTGCAGGAGTAGTCAGTGCCCCCTCTACCCATCAAAGCCTGGACTCACTTCTGCTGCTTTTGGGAAAGAGGTGAATTGAAACTACTGAGCCGTCATTTACTGACATGGTTGGTCTTGTGGTAATTTTGTGAATTTTCAGTAACTTGTCTGTTGCCATCTTGTTGATGAAGACAGCAGTTCCTAATAATAACATCATAACCATGGTGCTGCTGGGTTGGGAGGGGTTGCAAAGTATCTGCTCTGGGTTAAGCATCCTCTAGCCTTAAAAGCCAACTTGGGAATGACAGTCTCCTCCAGGAAGGGGCTATCCTGTGTAGGGGTGCGATTTTGGTATGACAGAGGTCTTTCATCTGGTGAACTGCCCATGCCATGAAGTGAAATGATGCTTTCCTGCCACTGAGACAGACTCTGCACTGCCAGCGTTGAGCAGTCCTCAGCACCCTGTGTGACCAGACCCACCCTTCAGAGATGAACATTTGAGTGCAGCTCAGAAATGCAAAGTTGGCTAAGGTCCCTAGAGGTCATCCCTGGTGGTGTTGTAGAGATGTTTCCTTTCAGTATGGCTTTTTGGCCTGATGAAGTTACATCAGTGGAAAGTAAAAGGTCAAAACAAAAAAACCTGTCAAGTGAGAGGAAAAGGAGTGTTTTGTGAAATATACCTCTCCTCTGCTCAAGTCCAATGTGGAGACAAGGATTTATGGTGAGATGTTCTTATCAGTGAGCTTATGGGAGCCAGCTCTGCTTTAAAGAATCTGGAAATGAAATTCTTTTCACCTGTTTGGCAAAAGCTGAGGTAGAGGTGTTTCTGCTCAACCAAACTGACACAATGGATTCTGTAAAATGGACTGGGACATGTTAAGTAATGTGTAATAATGTTATGACTTTCCTAGCAGAAACACAGATAAAATATATGTGTATCATTAATTATCATAATGTATTGCTATTAATTATACACATATTTGGAAAAAAATGGTAGAGGAATATGTAACTTTGAAGGGAAGGAAATGCTTTGTTAACCACTATTAAACTTTACTGAAAAATCTTAGCAGTCAAATAACTTCTTTTATGAAAAATTCAGAAAACTTCCCAGTTTAAGTAAATTAGTTTCACCTCTGCTAGAAACATTATTCTCTGCTCTGCCTCACACACAGAAATAATGGCTCCAAAACCCCATTAAATACTGAGGTTTGCCTCTGCATGGACACAAGTGTAACAGTCCTGGAGCAAGCATTTACCTTGCCTGATTCCAGACCAGTGCAGACTGGGAAAGTGGAGAGAGGGTGTTTGTGGTTGCTCTGCAATAGATGTGGAGACTGGCATAGATGCAGTGAGATGTAGAATTTGAAGCCATTTGGGATTTGTTTCTCTATGTAAATGAGAGATCCACACAGATAAAGGTTTATCTTTGTAATTGCCTCAGCTGAGTTATGATTAATCCTAAGGATAAGGGATGACTTTTGGACATGAAGCTCCCTTTGTGAAATAAGTACTGTCTCATGCTTCTTTTGACGTATGTGCTCATGCATAAAAGGGCGTTTGCTCTTGTATTTGCATCTTGTTATACAGAGAGTAATGTAATGGTCCTGGTAGACCTCCCTGAATCACCTGGACTCTGCTGTCCTGCCCTTGTGCCCCTGAAGCAGGGTATAAATGTCCAGCAGCTCCCTGGCCTGTGAAGATGGGCAGCATTTGGCCTGTGGAGCAGCTGCACAGCCAGGGACTATGGCCAAGAGCGGGAGCAGTGTCAGGCAGGCACTGAATGCCACCTTTCAGGGCCCAGAGCTGAAAGGGTACTGTTGTTATCTGCATTCCTTCCTGACTACATCCCATGACCTGTTGCGTGGAGCCTTTCAGAGTACATCCAGGCACAGACAACAGGGCTGGGATGTGCGTCTGTGTCCTTGCCAGTGGTGCACTGGGAGCAAGGATCAAAAGTTTGTGGATGCTCTGCTTTTTCTTTCCCATCCCACTACTGTCAAGGCACACTCTGTGCTGGGCTGACCAATGTGATGACAATTGTAGCATGATATGAAACACTCAGAGATCTCCAAGTAGCAGAGTGCAGGGCAGGTTTGTTTAATATCACTAGGGACTGAATGAACCATTAGTTCTGTCTTAGCCTCATCCTGAAAATGAGTAATGGGGTTAGTTGCCAGAAATAGTTTTCCTCTCTTTTTCCTTGCTGCAGCTGTGCCTGGAGGGGTTGCTTTTTCCCAAGTTCTCTGGAAAGGTGAATCTTTCATTTAAGTTTGCTGGCTCATAGAATCACAGAATGGTTTGGGTTGGAAGGAATATTGAAGATCATCTAGTTTCAAACTCCCTGCTACGGGCAGGGTCACCTGCCACTGGGCCAGGTTGCTCAAACCCTCATCCAACCTGGCCTTGTTAATCGAGTTTGGTTCATTCAGCTCTGGCACACACTGCCACAGACCTCTCAGGTGGTCAGTTCAGGATGGTAAATTACACCCAGCTGCTAACTTGCGTCTGAGTGGGGCACTGCTGCTGGATACTGTTCCTGTTCAGTAACTGCAGAGGAAGTCAGCCACTTGTCATCCTCACTATAACTAGATGATAAGTGATAGACCAGATTTCCCCACCCCCTGCCAAAACTTATGGTGTTTCAGGCTGGTATTCAACAAATGAACTTTTTTGCCTCTGCATTTTCACCACTTCTCGCTACCTCTCCTCTCCCCATCCATGTGGACAGGCCCTCACAGGAGCAGGAAACAAGAGGCAGAGCCAGGAAGATACAAGTAGAAAAAAAAGTAACTGAAAGAGAAAGGAATAGAAGAGACAGATGAGGATGGAGCCCAGCCACAGCTTGGCTCAGGCTTGTCTGAGCCCGGAGTGCATTTGCCCAGTGTGCATTTGTCTGGTCCAGCTACAGAGGAACAGCTGTATGGCCTCAGGGTGGTGTGTGTGGACATCTGCCTTATGGGAAACAAATTGCGCCTGGTTACAAAGACCCATTGCAAAGGCATTTCCCTCTTCCCATTCATCCTGCAGGAGAGGCAGACCTCTCCCTCTGGAAGAATGCTCAACTCTGTCCCCCAAGGCTTCATCCCACTATATCTAGGTGTCTAAGTTGAAGCTCATCATCTGTGAACTCAGTGTCTGTTCTCCACATTTTGGGAGTGGAGGCTTATTTAATAGAGCTGATACAGTCTGGAAAGTTTTTAATCTCATCCTGCGGTGGACAGCTGGTGATCAGGGTGTCCCTTCGTAGACTGCTGACTGTACTGACCCTTCATCTCCAGGGACTCCAGCTGGGAGTTTCGGCCTGTGACTTTTGTGTAGCCATGTAAAGTTTGCCAGAAGGCACCCCTCCCTACCGCAGGCTGGGATTATCTGTCAGTCTGCGGTGTCTGTGTTGTTATTTACAGCGCAGGAGAGCGGCCCGGCTGCTCACCCACCCAGCAGGGGCGGCACGGTGGGACGGGACGCCCATTCCTGCGGGGGAGGCACTGCCGCTGGTGGGCTTTCCTGCCGGCCCCTCCGCCGCCGCCCCGGGGCTGGGCGGGCAGCGCGCTCCCGCCTGGAAAGTCCATCAGGAATGCCAAAGCCCCTCTGTGTTGATCTGAGCTCTGTAGTTTCACACAACAGCCATCCTGTTTCCTGGCACTTACTCCCTACTGAGAAATGAGTCTTTCCTTCCCCTCTAGCAGCGACCTGTCCAGAATGCACGGGCTATAGTCTTATCTATCTATATAAACTTCAAACCCAGAATTTTCTCCATAATAACGTTGATTGGGGGTGTTGGAACCCTCATTTTTGCTCTGAAAAGACAGACAACCAGAACCAAGCCTGGTTTGCCACAGAGCTCTGGTTAGTTCTGTGGAAACCAAGACGTTTAAGAACTTGGTATTACAAAAATGATTCGTTTTGAGTCCAGGCCCCAGTTAGCTCCTGTTTCACTCCGCAGACTTACAGACTTAAAATCCTAAATCAAATGAGCAACATCACTGCTTTCTCTTAGCAGTCTTTTCTAGCTGTAATTTAAAATTAACTGGTATTTTTTGCATGTCTTTTTGTTCCCACTGCAGATTCTTCTGCAAGAGCAAGGAATGATGTTCCTTCCAGTTGGTACATTCAGCATCAAGCACCACTTTGTCTAGTATGAATATATAATGCTTCTTTGCTTTTTTGCCTTAAATAGGGAAGAAAAACATTTTCCTAGCAATATAAGGACAACTAGCAACATTGTGTCCCCAGCTTTCACAATTCCAGTGTATTCCTGGAATGAATGAGAACATCACAAATGTTTGCTACGAGCATAGTAAAGGCCACAGTATTCCACATGCCAGTAACCTGCCACTAAATTAGAGTGTTTCTGCCAGCTCCATTGTGTGTGGCATCCTCTAACTAACCCTCTGGATTTCTGCCTGGCCCTCCACTGTTATCATGGCTAACTCAGTGATGTAGCACAAGTCTTAATGGAAGTGTAGGTTAAATGGGTTGATGGCTGTTTGGTGAACTCTCACAGTAAACAGGACAGTCTGTATCCCTTTGATGCATGCCCTCTGGAAATCCTACAATTGTTACACAAATCTGTGATGTCTTACTTGCTCCTTACTGTGCTCTCTTCTGAATTTTACATGATCTGTAAAGAGGGACACTTCATCTTTTCCTACGTTTTTACAGCATCTCCAGCTTTGGGGTCCTCATCCATGGCTGAAACACCCATGCAATAGAAACACAAATTAATTGTTATAAAGTTGAAGGTGAATAATTTATCTTGATAAAGCATTTTTTTTTTATCAGAACAATCTTTGAAAGAAAAACTGGTTTTTCTTGTCTGCATAAAATTGGATGGGACCAAACCTGAATGTTTATAAACTACCTGTAAATTAATATTTTCATGGAAATGATATTTTCTGTGATTAAGAAGATCTGTCTTGTGCTGGCAGATCTATTGCCACACTACCGCAGTCAGAGGATAGTTGACCTGTGATAATGGGGATAGGTATAAATAGATTTGCCTTTGCAAAACATGAACAGGCACTTCTTGAGTTACAGGAGTGTACATATATTCCTATATCTTAAGCTATTGTCATCTTGGTGTTTGTAGACAATCAGATTAAACTGGAACCTGCTTTAAAAGAGCATGTACTCTACAGCCTATGGGAAAAAATAAAACAGAAGGAAAAAAAGCTTTGAAAAACACACTTTAGGATGGTTAACTACCTCCAGTACAAATGGAACACTTTAATAGAAATTGCACAGAGGTCCACTTTATCGCATTCTCTCACCAGACTCCTGCAGTAAGCGGCTCTCCCCAGAAGCAAGGGAGACAGGCCATGGATGTACATCCATGATGCTCATCAAATGAGAACATTGGAGACAACTACCGATGACCTTATGGATACACTTGAGGGAGCTGGAAGTATTCATCTCATATTTGAATATTAGAAGGTCAAAAATGGTTACTCATCTTTCAGTAACAGTTGCTTCTTTAGGAAGGCTCAGCTAGCAGAAACCATCAATGCTATTTAATAACATGCAGTTCTTCAAGGCAAAATGTCAGTAACGTCATTCTCTTTGTGAAGAATAAGTGTTGCATAATTTTCCTTTGCGCTACTCTGCTTGCAGCCATGAAATTAATGTAATATCTCTTTCTCCAGTTGGCATATACTATATGTATAGTGTAGATTATATTATCTTTTATCAGTTTTTGTCTGATACAGGCAAAAAGAGTTTGCCTGATGTGGTGCTTAATTATCATCCCACTGAGTACTGCAGTGGCATTTGTAAAACTTTGAAATTTTGGTATAAAGAATGAGAATGAGTGTGTGTCAGGATAATTGTGTTAGTAATTTCTGATGGCTGAAAAAGTGAATTTCCCCCCTCTTAAATCTCATGCCACCACCCCATCCCTCCCCAATATGCCCAGTTTTTCCTAGTGAGAATTGCTAAATCTGTTCTTTTATAACTTCTGTGGCAGTCTAACCATGGTACTTCTTCTCTGTTCTCCTCCTGCTTCCTGCCTAAAGTGTCTAAATGTCTGTTCAGTGAAGCTAATCTTGATTTGTGTACTCTTTCTCTCCCTGCCACTTGTTACGGCCATCTCAGGCTTGGGAAGAACTGTGTTTGGGCAGAGAGTAATGGGTGCTGGGAGAAGTCGAGTGCTAGTTCCTCACTGAAATCACATGATGGCAAATCTGGGAATTCCTGCTTCATTTATGAGTGTGCAGAGAATGCAATGTCACTCTCTCCCCATCCAGAGATGCTTACTACAAAGAACTGAGCTGGATTCCACAGCTACGGAGTCATTTACCCAAATAAACTCTCTCTTCGGAAAGAAAGGGGCATCTCTCGGCTGTGCATCCTTTTTTTAAAAAAAAATTTTATGTTTTTCTTTCCAAAAGCAAAAGAACCTCTTCAAGAATTCTTCAAAAGAGCAGGTAAAATGCAGTTTTTCTAAAAGAAATGTTTCCTTAGAATAGTTTAATGTAGTTCTGTTATTTTGTGAGAGTAACTTTCAATATGTACAATAAAATGTTTCATTTTAAAGTTGGTCAAACTTTGCAATTAGTGCGGGGACTCTGGGCAGGATTTATGTGTACCTGAGTGTTCAGTATTTTAAAACATCAGTGAGACACATGGAGTATATATTTTAATATTCAAATATTTTTTAGTTGTGTTCCTATTTACCCTTACATTGTCTCAAAAATTAACCTTTCCTAGGATATTTAATATTTAAAAGATTGTTTTAACTTATTTCAGATTGTAGATCCTTTAAGGACTCAAACTTCTTGCCGTTATTAATGTATATTATTGTTGCCTTTCCTACTCAATTGACGTTTAAGAGAAGAAGTTCAGGCTTACTTTTTGGACTAGATGTTCTGTAAAACATGAAGCTTCCTGTTTAAAAAGTCTATTTAGAACTGTGTTTGCAGATAACACATTGATGTGGAGTGAATACATCTCTCAAGTAAAATAATTTAATAAAAATTGAATCACTTTTCTGAAGCATTCGTTTTCACAGATTTTACTCATGCTGGCTGTATTTGTAACAAGCTGTTGTGATTTTTCCAGTTACCTTGCTGGAGTAGTTTGCCAGCAAGCGAGCAGTCTGCAGACCAACAATGGGCTGGTCTGTTCTGCTCAGCCCTGCTCTTGCTGAAAAAGTAAGATGGTAAAACTGCCCCACTTCCCAAGAGCTTGAGGTTTTACAAATTAGCTGTGGATGTTTTCAATGAAAATTAAGGTGAGAAGTCAGGGGATCAGTCACTCAAATGTAGTTATAAACTTTTTAATGGGGAATGTTTATATGTATATTTTTTTTAAAAGAAAACCTATAACTCATATAAAATAGATCTTGAAGAGCTGCAGCTTTCAAGAGTTGTTCGGCTAACATGTAGGAATCTTTCTCTATTTCTTAATACAGTCACAGATGGAACAGAGACACTTAGTTGCTTCCTGAACTCTTACAGAAGTAGTTGGTCTTCTCACATGCTGCCATCAGAATTCCTAGTATTTCCACGATGGCAACTGCCATAAGCTGCCAAAAGCTCAGCTTTCAATGCAAAATTTGGTCTAACAGTGGGAGGCTGGTTTGGACCTCATCAGTTCACTCTTGAGGCACCCTTACGTTGTCTTCTGTGTTAAGCAGGATACCATGAGTTAGTCTGAAACATCACTGAAACAAAGAACAGAAACCACGGATGGCAGAATTGCTGCAATTGAGAGCTGAACAGATCCTGGTGAGTACAGTCCAGAAAAATTGTCTGTGTTACGGGCTTTTCTTAGGCTAAATTAGGAGAAATGGTTCCTTGCTGCAAATATTTTGGATGCTGTTTGAGTAGAAACAAGAAAAATTCAGGTTTGTAGCCTGATATCAAGGGACAAAAAGGGAAGAGAAGAGTATTAGTCTAAGAGATTTGTCTATGATTTTCCCTTCAGAAGGTATGTTACATAAATAAATAAATAAATAAATAAATATATACACTACAAGAACTGAAAAATTTAAACTTTTGTAGTCTTTTTCACTGGTAGAGAAATTAAGTACAAAAGGGATAAAATGTATGGCAGAAGAAGAGCCTTGTTAGACTGAGACAAAGCAGCAATTATTTCTGTAATGTTTCCCAATAACAATAGCTGCAAAAAATACTGAGAAAAAAAATCCCACAGTTGTGGGTTGTTTTTTTTTTTTTTTTTTCCTTTTTTTTTCATTCTGTGACTGAGTGCTTTTGCCAGATCACATTTTCCCCTGTGGATTAACTTTGAGCTGCCAATTAAAAGTTATTGCTAAATCCTGTTACAGCAGAAAGCCTTCAGGCTCATACTGTTAAGATTTGGCCATTGCTCTTTCACATAATAGATTAAACTGCTGGGATTTGGTAAATTACTTTTGTACATTTTGTAGAATAGCCACATAGCCAGTACATTTTTTAGGGAAAAGGTAGGAACTGTATTAATTTCTGCTTATTTAATTAGATTAAAAACAAAGGGGGAAAATTGGGATTGAGACAAGATCAAATGCTGTTCTTAACACATTTGTTAATAATGCAATAAAGTTTGCCTATCGATACAGTGATAACTTGGTTTCTGCTGTGAGAGCTTTACAAAACCGACAGCCTGTCTTACTTAGAGGAGAAAATTGCTTAAATCTTTGCGGCAAAGGTTATATGACCTTTCCTATAATTTTTGGGTAAAGGAGAGAGAATACTGCAATAACGCTGCTGTTTCTGAGAGCCATACTCTGTGTGTCATTGCTCTGAGCAGTGACAAATTGAACATTATATCAGAATCCTCAGAAAGTTTTGTGGTAATGGTTGGCAGATGTTTGGTTTTTTTTAATGTGGTCACTGCAGGATCATCAGTTGCTTTAAAATCTGTGTGTCCAACTAGGAGCAGATCAAACAGGAAAGAGAAGTGAACCCACTGATATTTTAATTTGTCTGAGAGAAGAAAAAAACATTCTGTGTCCATTAAAAAAGCTGCATAGTTGTTGTCAAAACCATCAATTCAGTCTAAGATACCTTGAACATAAAAAATGTATGCAGCCATAAATCAACATCTAGGTTTTCATGTTTTCCATGCTTTAGCCCTGATCCTGTGATCTTGTTGAAAAGATTGAATGTCTTGATCTGTGCAGAAATATGATTGCACCCATCATTCTCCCATCAGAAAGAGCAGAAAAAGGGGTGTCTTTTGCAATGAGTAAAGATAGCCTGGAATAAAATAAAAGTTGTGTTCCTATTCAACAAATGAATGGGTGCTTCTATGCAGGGTACAGTATCTTCTGGTTGATGAATGACTTTTTCTTGCATGCATCTGCTTGTTTTGAAGCCATCTTCATGGCACCAATCAAAAGAATTTGTAAGCTGGCAAAAATCCTTCTGCAGAATTCAATGGGTTTAGGTATCAGGTCGGTGGTATTTCAGGAGCCTACAAAAAAGAGTAAAATAAGTACTGAAGAGGAGTCCTTGATAATTGGTAGCAACAGCCACAGCGGGGATTTCTGGGGCTTTGGACTTCTCTGTTAGAGAAGATGGCTTTTAAAATGGAAGTTCTGAAAGTGTAAAAGGTCCAGGGGCTATTGAAATTTCATAAAAGCCTCTCATTAGGTACATGGCACAGGACAAAGGAGGACATGTCCTCCACAGGTTATTTTAGTATGCTTACCATTCCCCAGCCATCCCCACCACCCCTCTCCCCCTCCATCCCTTGACAGCAGATACCCTTATCTTCTTTCATGGTGATATGTCACTGCAGAGGCTTGCAGCGTCAGTTGGCTCAGGGCTGTAGAGGTCTCATTTGATGCTTATTGCCTTTTGCTAATTTGCTTAAACTCATGCAAATTTTTATTCTTTTGGGAGGGGTAATTTTGGTTGCATTTATTTGATCTATTGTACTGCCAGCATACCCTGTGGATGCCATGCTTGAAGTCTCCTCTAACCATTTCTCTCCTCTGACATCAAGTGCTTATAGCAGAAAACTTCAATTCTTTTACACATATCATTACAATTATTGGTTTAATGTAACATAGAGAATGCATCTGCTACATTTCTTTCTTAATTAAATAATCTTGGCATGATGAGTCATAACGTGCAATTTCTAAATTGACAATAGCATTGATTATTGTTTTTTAATGGACTGGTCTATGGTCTTTCTGGTTGTTTCACACAAAGGGATGTCAGGTTTTTTTTTTCTTGTTCCATTTTTTTTTTTTAATTTTTTTTTATTGTTATTGTTGTTGTGGGTTGTTTTGTTTTGTTTTTGGTTTTTTTGCACTGGTTCCCAGCTCTTGAATTCTGCTTAGCCCCAACAAAACTGCTTTCTGTTAGTATTGCTGTGGTGTTGCAGCTTGCAGCTCAGCCACCAGAGGTTTGGGTTTGGGGAATTAGGTAGGTCCTCATTCAGCTACTGCCACAGATAGGCTGCAGGTCTCAGCAGTCACATGGAGGTGGCCTACAGGGCACTCTTTTCCAGCAGGATTAAAAGTGGTGCCATTGCTTTTCCCTGACTGATACCATGACTCCTGAGAAATGTTTAGTCAACTATAAAGGAGAGGGACTTGCTTGTGCTCCCAGGTTGACCCAAAGCCAGAGGCTTGCTCTGCTCTCAGGCTTTGCATCAAATTGTGTAATATTTTCTTTTTATTGTTCATGGGATAATTTGTTAAAAATCTCTTTTTTTTTTTATCTGTCCAGAGACCAGGAGGACTTGAAACATATATTTTCATCCCAGTCCAGTGTCAGCAAGCCAATACAATTACATGACATTTGGATTTATGATTATCATGGATTTGTTAATTATGGTGCAGGGAAGCAGCTGTCCCAAAGGGCGTGAGACACAGCTGGGATGCATTTTGTGCTCTGCAGGGAGTGGCAGCAGGGCGAGCACAGTGAGTGCACTGAAGTGCAGTTCCAGCTGCACCATGTGGGAGCTGCTTTAGTGTGGGTACTGGGAAGTTTACTGGTTTGTTTGAAACTAAATCAAAGCAGAAATATAAGTGTGACATTTGGCACAAGACCCTGTTCCTTGAACACCCTCAAAGGGCATTTATGGGTGACTTTTCCTTGAAAGAGGTGCTCTTTCAGAGAAGTAAAGTAATACAGAATTTTGTAATTGCTTGTCCTAGAAATGCATTTTTGTTATGACTTTGTAGTTTTGTAAGTTTGCAATTTGCTTTTTGATCAGAACAGCTGGATTGGTTAAACTGCTTTGTGAAAAACTGTATTTGATTCATAACACAAGCATAACAAATATTTAAGATTTTTCCATTTTCTTGGAAACAGAGCAGGTACAAGGTGAAAAGTGCCAAAAGATACAATCTGTATAAATTGGAGAGATGATGCAACTGTTCAGGATCTAGCTGGCAAACTACTACTGCTCTTAAACTACAGCCTCTCTTAAGTCAGACATTATTCATAGTCCATAGGCATAAGCACAATTGAGGCAATATTTCTTCATCTGTAGAGACATCATCCAATAATTGCATGATTATGAAGGAGCCATTCTAGTGTTTGCATGCCTGTCTCTAGTGCTTTATCTTTACAAACTGTCTGTTAATTTTGGTCTCTAGTTTTAGTTCCTAGTACAATTCATGTTATAAAAGCTGCCATAAATTCCACAAAACTGTGGAGATCTCATGATAGATGTGTAGTTTAGAAATTTGCTTTAATCAGTCTAATCAGAGTTCTGGAGGCAGAAGTATTTGTCAAAGCAGTATCACTCATCATCAGTAGTGTTCATCATCAGTAATGCTCACTCAAAGCACTTTTGAATATTTGCCATTTGTATTTAGGAATGTATACAGGAAGATATGTGGTTAAGGGGCTGTTTAGGGCAAAAATGGTTTCTACCTGTGTGGTAGCTCCAGCAATACATTTTCTTTTACCTTTTCAAGGACAAAATGTATCTTTGTAAATCTCTGTTAATTATCTTCTAATTTCCTTATTAGGTAATTAACCTTTCTTGCTCTGTCTCACTAGCTGCAGATAGAATTTTACCTGGCAGTTGTGAATGGCCAGGGGCTAATTACAGAACTTTGAATACAAATATCACTACAGTTGAAAACCCCCCCAAATTAGGCTTTGGAATATACATGGACAGACAGCTGAGTGCCTCAAAGCTAAAGCTTCTGAAAATTGGTGAGGTAGAGAAAGGCAGAGACACTTCAGTAGCACTTCTGTAAAAAATGAGGCAGCTGAACACACTCTCTTATAGGCACAAAAAAATTTATTGGGAGAGCCTTAAATATCCTCAACCATGGCTCAAGTTTCAGTCAAGGACCTGACTTTTTCAACAACAGACTCAGTCTCACAATCTGCTGAAAGTAAAAGCCCTTAGGCTTTTGGGTTTTTTGGGGTTTTTTTTACATTTGTGTTTTATACTTGCTTTTATAACTGCTAATACATTTCTTGTTTTGTTGGTTTTTTTTTTCAAAATTGACTTGTGCTTGTATGCCCTTGCTTCATTTACTTTAGTATTTTGTAGTGCACTGAATGAGGCTAGTTTAATATAGAAACCTGTGTCTCACCCAGCAGACTTAATTTCTTGTTGAAATTCTTTTTCCTGGAGTGGTACACTAAGAAGATCAAAAGCACAGGACACAAAGTGCTCAACTATAGCCAGTAGTGGACAGTTATCTTTTATCTGAGCTGGACAAACTCACTGCCCACAAATAGCTCTTCATGAAGCAGACTGAGGGAGGCTCTGGCAGAGCAGGGAACCAGGGGGTGTTTCAGTAAGGGGAAATACAGGGTCTGTTTGTAGATCCCCACCTCCTCTCACAGTGGGTATTGCATCCAGCTGCTCCTCAGACTGTTGGTGTCTGACCAGGAATGCCTCACTGCTTTCTGAGGAATTTTACAGAACAGCCTGGCTGGTCAGCTGAGGGATGAGCGTCAGTCAGCCAAGTTCTCTGGCTGTTCTCATGTGTGATGGGGTCTGGCCCTCACCTCCATGCCTATGGTGTTGTTTCAGGTGGTGTCTTGCGGAGATGGGGTGAAGAATAAACTTTTCAGTAGTCTCTTGATAAAATAAGGACCTATATTAGCTTTGAAAGCTGACCTTGTGAATTGATAAGGAGTACCTGTTTCTGCCTAAATCATTTGAGAGAAGGGATTAGGTGCCTGGTCCTCAAGCACTGTGACACTTCAGGAACATTTGCCATCGGTGTTGAGATTTAATAAAGAATTCAGAAATAGGAGGCATCATGAAGATTGCCTGAAGGACACTCTGGTGGTTGTGCTGAGCTTGTCCTCGAAATACACAAACTTCCTATCTGTGTCTCCCAGAAGCCATAAACCTACTGGCTACTGGGAGTCCATTCCCTTCTCATATTGGGTTCACATGCTCAAGAAGTGCCTGGCCCAAACACTGGGCTGCTTTGGGCACCCCAGCTGATAGTACTGTGGTCTATCTTTTGCCTTGGCTAACTCTGAAGTCAGGACAGGTTTCAGCAGGAACTGGACTAGGCAATCTGCAAAGGTCCTTCCCACCTGAACTGTTCTTGCTTCTGTGTCCTACTTCACAGGGGGGGATTCAGGTGGCTTCTGATCTTCCAGGGAAGAAAGAAACTTCAAGCTTCATCTTACCCATGGGAAATTAGTGCCATGACCACAGGCTGCCAAGTGCCCTTTTCTCTGAACCAATAGATACACAGAAACTGGTACAGTCAACTAGTTTACAGAAACTGGTATAGTTCCAACAGCTTGTACTGGTACATATTAGCAGTAGACTACCCAACATCAAGTCAAATGCTGGTCAGGTGGGACATTCAAATGCAAATCTAGTTTTGGACCAGAGATTTTAACCCAGCTTCCCTATATTTCCAATGAACCCTTGATCTTCCTGATACTTTAGAGTCCCCCTTTCGGTTTGTTTCTAACCAGAATGTCTGCATTCTAGGAAAAACCTTATTCTAATAAAATATCACTTACAATGAAGTGTCATGGGTCAGGAGCTCCTTGAAGCAGGAAGTTGTGGATAGTTCGTATTTTCATGGGTTTAGCAGGTGTCTGGACATTTTTTGTGCCCTGGAAGTCCAACAGAGGCTGTGGAGAACAAAGCTACCTGCTCAGGAGCTGCAAGTCTTTGTAGACTGGGGAAGGCAGGACATGGGATTTAGGGTAGAGGGGATGTAGCTCTGAGTTATTCTGGGATGGTCAGTCTCTAAGGATGGCCGTGGATGTCTATGAGCAGATTTGCTGAGTACTGCCTTAACCTCAAATTTGCTGCATTTTGGCAGCAGGGCTGTGGTTCTTCCTCCAAAGACCACATGCTCACATGATCACATATCCTAATGACCATCTTACAATCTAATGTACATGTTTTGGAGTAGAAATATTTCTGCAAATATTTCAATGGAGGAAAGGAATGAAAGGAGAGTTTCTTGTGTCAGTGTGTTTTTGTTGTTTTTTCAGCTGCAGGCTTTTAAGTTCATATGCAAGTTTGGGCAGCAGCTAGTGCATCATGCTTGTGCCTGCCTCCTAGCAATTTTCTTAGTTGAGCAAAAATGGAAAACAGGAAATGAATGGAGTTTGAAACAAGTAAATGTGAATTTAGACTCAGAGAATCATCTTTGAAAAAACACCTATAACAATCACACATACACAGCTGCTTACAGTTAGAATTCTTATTTGTTTTAAGATCTGAGGGCTGTTGCTCTACATCTGTAACCTCGGTGACCTGTGACATGTTAGCATTTCATGTCAGGCTGGTAGGGAGTATTCCTTTCCTCCTGAGTGTTGTACAATGCCGTAACATTTTTCTTCTGGAGAAGGAAGCTGAGTAATTTCAGTGAACAATATGGGCTTTGATATCAATGAATAATTGAATGTGGTTTTTTTTTAAAGTACCATGTAGTAAAGAATTTTCTTATTTTTGTCCTTGATATTTTCTGCGCATTATCCTTGTTAGCTCCCCAAACCCACTAAGCAGCAAACTTTTTCACACTGTCCAGTTTTATCTAGGTCTGCCGGGGGGACAGGATGACTGGTTTCAATCCATCCTAGAGGACAGTTATTCAGGAGTTCTTAACTGGTGGTGTCTATAGTTGCAAGTTTGTCTGTGTAGTTTTTTCTCTTTGGGATGTGGGTGCTAATCTCTCACACATTTTCGTTTCCTGCATTTTATATGACTACTCATGGATGCCAGTTTCAGTTTTACTGGGCACATTGGAAGGTGGATTAGAAGTGTATGTCTGAACCAGATCTCCACAGCACCTCCCTCTGCTGTGCTTTAGTTTGTGTGGTGGAACAGTCTCAGAGTGCATAAACTTTACTTGCAGCTGAGATTTAACCAAGAGATGTGCTCTCACCACTGCTGGGTCCATAGGACCACACAAGGGACAGTCAACACTAAAGCTTTCTGAGATATAAATAGTGTACAGTTTAGGTTTTCAAGCACCAGTCCTACACCCTATAGATTAATTCCTATTGTGCCACACCAATTGCTAACATGAATGTAGCCACAGATGGCTCAGGGAGTACTTTTGTCTTCTTTTATTACTATTTGGAACAACAAAGCTAGTGCAGGGTGATATATGAGATATCGTAATGTACTTCTGTTCCTGACTCCTCCTGGTGTTTTTCCAGCCCAGAACAAATGGTGTACTTCTCTTTTTACTAGATCAGTTGTCTAATATCTCTCTTTGGCCATGTTGACAGCAGTTTTTTTCTTCCCTTTAGCACTCTCTGTGTGTGATGCACTCAAATGCAGTTGATGTTTCAACTCCTAACCAAAAACCAAAGTCTCTGAAACCCTGAAACCAGGCAAACTTTGCTTTGCAGTGGCACTGGATATTTTAGCTAGAAGCCACAAAGTCTCTCAATAATTTAAATGGCAATTGGTCATCAAAAAACTAGAATAACTTTACATACAATCACACCTAACTCGGTCTGGTGTTGAGCAGGGAGCTGGTGTATCAGAAGACACTCCTCATATAGTCCTTTTTCTGTTTTCAAGGAAATTCTCAGCGGCTAAGTACTAATTTGTACATCACTTGGTCACTTCTCTCCAGCTAGTATGGGACATCTTTGGTGTTGCGTACCTACATTGTAGCACCCATATGTGCCCAATATGTGAAGTTATAACTTCAGAGTGTATATCTTTATAAAGGCCGTGTGGTCATTAATGCCACGAGAATACACTTTTCTGCTAACATTTTCTGTGCATCAGATTTCATACTTGGTCCTTTTATTGTCTTGAACATAGAGGCTGTTCAAGTGCTAGAAGCAGTCTGGTAAGGTAAGTGGTAAGGAAATCATCCTAAGTGATGTCCAATAAGATCCTGATGAAAGCCCTGCATTTACTGAAGGTTATATGACTGAGGATGTCAGCAGTCACTCTTTTTTCTCCATTCCCTCTCACTGTTCCTCATAGCACCTCTTTGCATCTCTTTCTTACCTTATTGTTTATAGTTTAAGTGGGCTGAAGACTCAACTCTGTCGTAACACACATGCTTCAGCTTCACTAACTTAAACGGTCCAACTTAAATAATATTAAACCAATTCATTTGCATGCATGTAGAAAACACAATGAAGCTTAGTGGTTTTAGTGTAAAACCCTTCTCCCCTGTCCTACCTCTATCGTGTGTAAGAAGTCCCTCTCCACCTATTTTATAAGCTCCCTTTAAGTAGTGGAAGATGCTATAAGGTCTCTCCAAAGCCTTCTCTTCTCCAGGCTGAACAACCCCAAATATTTCAGACCGTCTTCAGAGGAGAACTTCTCCAGCCCTCTGATCATTTTTGTGGCCTCCTCTGGGCTTGCTCCAACACATCCATGTCTGTCTTGTACTGGGCACCCCAGAGCTGGATGCAGCACTGCAGCTGGGGACTCACCAGAGCAGGGTAGAGGGGCAGAATCACCTCCCTTGCCCTGCTGGCCACGCTGCTTTGGATGCAGCCCAGGACACCCTCAGCTTTCTGGGCTGTGAGCACACAGTGCTGGGTCATGTCCAGCTTTTTGTTCACCAGAACCTGCAAGTTCTTCTCCACAGGGCTGCTCTCAATGACTTCTTCTCCCAATCTGTCCTCATATCTGGGACTGCTCTGAGCTAGGTGCAGCACCTTGCACTTAGACTTGTTGAACTTCATGAGGTTCTCATGGCCCACTTCTCAAGCTTTGCTCATGTTCCCCTGGATGACATCCCTTCCTTTTGTTGTATCACCTGCACTGCTCAACTTTGTGCCATCTGCAAACTTGCTGAGGGAATACTCGATCTCACTGTCTATGTCATTGAAAGGGACATTAAAGAGCAAAAGGTGTTAAAGTTACATGAGAAAGCAGATTGCCATGAGCTTTTTACCCATACTCTGAGTGTTAATAAGAAGAAAAGCCACTCTATGCTCGTTTTCCAAAATCCCTTATTATGGCACAGAAGGAATTAAAACCACAGCATGAGTCAGTGACATCCTCTGCAAGGCTGCTGGACAGTCCCTGCTTGAGGCTGCAGTAAAGCCTCTGTGCATGTGTGGGTGCGGGGTGGGACCCCACCTGGACAAGCGAGGCTGCCCAGGCACTTATGCCTGAAGGTCCCACCAAGTTCAGGAAGCTTGCCTTGGCACAAGGGACCCTTTTAGCAGCTTCCCAAGAGAAACAGGGCCTGATGCCTTTCAGTTCTGAAACTACAGTTGGGCTGACAAGAGGAGCACATAACTAAGTCCCTGTCTGGCATGACCTATTGGAAGGCATTTCTGCTGGTTCATCAGCTTGGGGCTGGAGGGGAGGCTGCAGACACCAGCATTCATCACCATCAGCAACAGCAGCAACTTCCTCCTCTACAGGGAGGGTGAATGAGCCGATCCACTGGGCTGGAGTCATGGGGGTCAAAGACCCAGAGACATCCTGTCAGCCACAGGGGCTCAAAGGGAAAGAACAGAGTCATTCCTCTCCTCCCTTGGAGGGTTCATTTTGAGACCCTTTTGCTTTTACTGCTGGAAAATCCAATTAGAATACAATGTCTGGCTAAACTTGGTATCTTCATCACAAAAGAATAATATGCTTTCTGCATTTGTACGTCTCTCAGCTAATGAGTTCTCCCCTTTTATAGAGAAATTCTGAAGACAGATTTTTATTACCCTTTTTTTTAATTATTATTAAGAAAGGGGAAAAAAAAAAAGATAGTCTGAGTACAATACCTCTCAGATATTCAGTCATGTCAAGGGCTGCCAAAGCATGTAGAGTGTGATTACATCTTCCTATTTCATTGCTGAGTGGCTCTATAAATAACAGTATTCAATGGAAATTGCTGGTAGAAGCATTGCTTTTAAAACATGAAAATGCAAACAAAAAAAATCTCAATAACTAGATTTTTCCCCCCTTAAGCCTCCTAAGGCTTTATAGGTCCAAAAGGAACAGATTAGTGTAAGGATTTTGAAACAACTTTTCTCTACTGTAATAACCATTTCTGTTTTCCCTCATTGCTATTAAAGATCTGCAAAGCCAAGGTCTTAGAAACCAAATTCCAGTTGATACTGAGACTGATTTACTTTCTGAGCTGCAAAACTAACCTCAAGTGAATTTGAGATCACAGACTAAAAGGAAACCTGTCCAGGTGGACTCCCACAGCATTTGGGGCTTGAGGGGAAATCTTGACTCCACCTCTCATATTCTTATCGCACATTTGCACATTTCAGCCAGTTTTCCGAGTGTTAGACTGAGACTTGTGCCTTGTCTAAGCAGATGTCCCCCTGATAGCTGCAGTCCAGAAGACATTAACAAGGCTGCTGTCTTCAGCAGTTTGTTTCAGTACTTAATGAGTGTGATGATTTAAAAAAAAAAAAAAAAAAAAAATCAGGCTGTATTTTCTGTTTGAATTTATTTGGCTTCAGCTTCCAGCCTTCACTTTGTGTCATGCCTTTCCCACTAAGTTCAAGAGCCTTTTAGAACCAGATATTTTGTTTCTGTGAAGGTGGCCCAGTAACTGATTCATTGGTCCATACTTTTTTTTCTTTTGAAAAATGGGAACAGATGGAATACTTTCAATCTCTCTTGTGCTATTGCATTTCTCCAGCCCTTGAATTATTTTCATGGAGTTTTGTTTCTATACTGCCTCCCTCCTTCCAAATTCTATTCCAAAAGGGGAGCCCCAGAACTTTACCCAGTACTTGGTGTGTAACAAATTCTTACATGGACGGCAAAAATCAATCTCAATTCCTGTCCACTTACACTTTCAAGGATTGTATTTGTCCTTTTTGTATGGTGTGCAGAAGATTGTAGCCTTGCTTTGTCTTTTAAATGCTGGACTGTTTTGCAGGACCACAGCTCTTTGCTATATAGCTTCATTTTTTATTTTTTTTTCTGTAAATAGACTTCAATCCTTGTTCCTGGATCTATTATTTGGTCCTATGTATAGGTCTGTTGGTAGAGATGTTTCCCCTGAGTGGGCCCAGATGACTTCTTGAAAAACCATTTACAGCCATAAAAATTCAAATGACATTTCTGTCCATTAAGCAAAGGTATCTCAATAATTCTGGGGCATGTAACCCTAAACTAAAGGAGTCTGTGTTCTCAAAGAGAAACTTCTCACACTGGTTCCAGCAATACTTGGCCTAAACAGTTGTTACTGTTTTTCCTTAAATTTTGAAAGCAACAAAGCTCTTTTCTTTTACAAATGGGTTACATATGTTTATCAGTCATTCACAGATTGTAGACAGCTTTTACCCTCTTCATGTGTATTGGTTTTGTTTAGCCACATATAATTCTCTGCTCTAAAAATTAACCCACATCTCCAACTTCTTGCCTTTAATGAAACAGATGAGAAACTAATTAATTTTGTTGGTAATCAGATTATTCTGTGTTTACCTGCAGACTGCTTTAAAGTACCACAAAAAAAAAAAAGGGTTTATCATTTTGGATGCAACACATTTCATGAACACTTTCAAAGAATTTTGGACTGTACTACAATAACATAATTAGTTAAGCTGCAATCCTGAGTGTCAAAGAGACTCAATTTACTTTCAAATAACTGATATTTTGTTTTAAAATACAGACTACTTGGCTGTCAGAAAAAGTTAATTATTTAGAATTCTTTGTTGCTCTGTTAACTCAGAACTATTTCTGCTATGAGGAAATTTTTGTGAACTTCAATAAATCCAAAGAAGACTGTTTTATCTAACAATTATCCATAATCTAGCAAATATTGTGTATGAAGAAAAAGAGACAAATATCTGTGGTTTGATGTGAAATTCATACGTATCATTGAATAGTACGTAATATCTTCAGATCCCTGATGAACAATGCATTATAAAATTAAAGACTTTGGGATGCACAAAATTATCTAGTCATTGTCTTCCACGTTTTTATCACTGTTAGGGTAAGATTTCTAAATTGTATTGGATAAAGAAAAATCTGTATTCTGTGAACTTTAGAGAGATCAGTTTGTCTCTCTGAAGATAATAGTCCTTATTCCCACCAACTCTAGCATTCATTTACACCACTTTGACTGTGAAAATAGGATTCAGAGTAAGTGCAAATGTATCTAGCTCTAGCTTCATGGTTGGGAGTGAAGCCATTAGTATGAGTGTCAGGCCCTACAGCTTTATCTCCTTTCCCCTTATTTATATCTGTGTCCCATAGCGGGAATAGGGTGTCATCTCCAGAATATAAGGATAGGGACCAAGAGTGACAGCAATTGCCACACAAGGTAATAGTTTTTTCCAGCCCCCTGTTGAGCTCTATGACCTGCAAATTTTATTTTTCAGGGGCTGTATTCCAATAGGTATTTTTAAAGGGATAGTGTGATGATGGAGGGCTAGAGCTAGAGATAAAACAAACTCCTCCAAACTTTTCAAAAGCCCGGATTTGTCTGTGCCTATGGGTCTGCCTTGACACAAGACGTTCACAGTGCTCACGCATGCTCAGGACGACTTGCTGGTAGCTGGTGTGCTGCCCTGCACCACAGCCAGAGCCACTGCGGGATGTTTTCACTTCCACCCGAACTGTTAGAGGCTAAAAAGTTTTGATAAGAATAAATAAAGAATGGGAAAGGTTGGTGCACGTCTCCTTCCCCATGCTGTTTAACTGTCACTTACTCTGTTGGTTGATGGTAAGGTTTTGGTTGTGTAAGGCTGTCATGTCATGCTGGACTTAGCGTCTGAAAGCCAAAAATACTCGAGGGGCTGGAGGATCATGTGGCTGTTCTTCCAGCCAAGTTTCCTTCAGATCTTTAAGCAGCTGCTTCAGAAATGCATTCTTGCTGCAGACCTTCTGGAGACTTGGAATGACTCAGAAGGGCTCGCTAATGACGCTCCTGTGCAGTGAACTTTCTGCCCAGGAATGCACTGTCTCCCGTGAGCACCGACAAACACAAGCACTCACTGGGGGAGGCTTGCTTGAGATAATCTGAACAGAGAGGCCACCCTCCTTCCCCGTTTCAGGAAAACACACTCAGGTATGCTCTCACACACAGGCTGAGTATTTTGATGAGCAGAGGCTGTTCCTGTTCTTACAATAATGTATTTTCTCAAAGTATCAAAATAATTGATAGCTTTGCTGAATGAAATCTGATTGAAAAATGTTATTTGGCAGACAAGGTATACCTTAGCCCTGGGATAAGCTTAAATGTATGGTAAAGCAGGGAATAAAAAATTCCATCCTATCTTCAGCAGCTGCTAGGCTGTGGCTTCACCCCCTCCTCTTAAATGCTTAAAGCAGTCCCCAGTTGCTGGAACATTTAAATTGCTTGAACACTTCAGAGATTTTATTGATCTTCCTGTTTACTGTGGTATGAAAGTTCTGCTTCTGTGCTAAATTTGAAGCATCTTCTTCCCAGGGATAACTAAATAAAATAATTCACAATTCACCTAAATAAAATAATCACATTCCCATCAATATGAGAAGAACATTGGTTATGGGTGAGGGAGGAGGAAAACACTGTGGCAGGCAGGGAGCAGGCATAGAAAATGGAAATATACCAGTCTCAACATTGCTACTCATACTGTGGGCTGTGGCTGCTCTGGTGTCCTTCCCTTCTCACATTCCCTCTGCTCATGCTGCCAGCTTGCAAACACGAAGGGTGCAATTTCTCTGTGTAATTTTGACCTTCTGGTCCTGAGATTCCATCATTTAGGCTTCCCCTTCAAGTCTTGAACTTGGACAATTTCTTTTGGTAACCAAATTTCATCCACAAACTAAGCATTTCAAGCCTCTGTTTTATATCTTCAAAAGGCTCAATCCAAAGCTGAATGAAGTCAGTGGAAGGACTCTCTCTAGCCTCAGTGCATTTTGGATAAAGCCCTAAGGCAAGGCTCACATTCCATACATTTTAGCTTGGATTTGGATTTTCATAAGCTTTAACACTCCAGAAAGCTGCCAGCTTCACAAATCTACATCCCATAGTATGTATTTTCAGCTTCCTGGTTTTGTAAGAATGCTTTAAAGCTGAGAGAGGAGTTAATGAATTTTTCAGGACTATAACATGAACCAATGACCTCAACAGCACACCAGTTTTCATTGAGAATGCTGTTTCCTTCTCTTGCATGAACATTTGCATCTAAGAAATATGAATATATGTAAAAGCAGGTTCATTTGCAACAAGGGAGGTAAAAAGCTCTGGTCAGCAGGAGGGTGCTAATAGAGTGCCCAAATCCTGAACAGAAAGGTCTAAATATGTCTGTTTTCATTTTCGCCCTTGCTTATTCAATGTAGGCTTGGTCTGTTTTTAACTTATACTAGAGCAGGTTATTAGAATACCACTGAAATTTCTAATCCAAACAGACTTATTAGCTCAATCAGGTCTGACCCCATCCTGGCTAAAATCAAAGCCAAATTTGAAAGGAACAGAACCAAATCCCTTTGGCTGTCTGGAAAGAAGAAGTACTACTGATGCCTGAAATCAGTACAGCTATGTCCATTTACAGGGTCACTGTCTGGCTCCTGGAATGCTTTGTTTTTTGCCATGACTGTCTCAGAAGAAGATTATTTTTGCATTCATAGCAAAAATAAATGTAAACCAGGAAATAGTTTTTTCCTGTGGTGATAATTAATTTCTGAATATAGGCACTGTTTAATAAAGGAAGGAAACTTCTTTTTTAAATAAATAAGGCAATTTTTAAAAAAAAGTAAACAAAACCTGCAACAGTTTTTGAGCACTGAATATGGAAATGAATCTATGTAAAATACTTAACTATCTCCCTTAATGTCCCCTCTTTAGTTTAATTATCTTGGATGTATTATGGTCAGTGTCAACAAATCATGTTATTTTTACCTGCAGTGAAGTAAAAACTCCAGCCATATTATCAGGCTATGAAAATGTTACATTAATTTTCAAAAGTATAACTATGTAATCAAAAGTAGTATGCAGATTTGTTTACCACTTGAAATAGTTGCTGCACCAATGGGCATTTCCCAAACCAAAGTCCTGATAATACTAGAGCAAAGGGGACAGCTGGAAGCTTCAAGTCTGTCCCACTGTTACCTTCATTTGCACCTGGGTCCTCCAGGAAAAAGACTTATTCTGCTTTGCTGCATGTTTGCAATAAGGGAGAAACCAGCAATATCATGAACTCTGCTCTTCTGCACCAGCTGTCTGTATTTTTTTTCCATGGTACAGCTGCAAAGGCATATGGAAGCTCTAATTCCTTTGTGCAATGAGCCTCCTTTTCATCACCTTTCCTATGAATTAAATTTAGGCTAAAAGCAGGCAGAAGAAATGTGACATGAACCCTTACTGTGTATCAGTATTCTAGCTGCTGCAGCAATTTCAAGCACCTACAGTTTATCAAGTTAAACATAAGACCAATTGACACTGTGGGAATAACAATCATCTAGGCATATCATTCGGGAGGCAATAACACATTTTTTCTTGCACTTTGTTCTAAGGAGCTTGGTGTTCAGCTTGAATGTCTGTAGAATAATTTGTTATGAACATGTAATATTTATTAGAAAAATATGGTTATAAAGCTAATAAACTTCCGCCTCCCCCAGTAAAGATATTCCTTTTCCACTTGTCATCCTGATTTTTTCATTCTGAAACATAGCAGAAATTAACCAAGCTTATTTTAACAATTTCAAAATACAGTGTCAGTGAATCAACCTCTTCCTACTGTCTTGCTCATAACTAAAAAAGGAAGCTATAAAGACGTTAATATACACCAAATATCAGGACATAACACTGTTATATACTTCATCTGACATGCCTAAAATAAAATCATATCATCAATCTGTAATAATCAATAAAGACCTGTTGGAAGACATTTAAGATTTCAAAGTACTGAAGGATTGCAGAGACTGAAGACCCTCACAGAGGCTGCAGGGTTGGGCATTTTTTGCCTGTCCCTTGCCAAGAGACCTTGACCGTTACCTACAGGAGCTCTTCAACATGACCTGAGAATGTGAGATCTCATTGTCTTTCCATGACCACATAAGGAAAGGTTATAAAGTGCAAAAGAGAAGTAGTACCAGGCTCTCAAAAGTCCTCTAGCAGAGTTAGAGCACTAAAGTTTTACTCATGAGTGTTAATAATTTCACATTTTTGTGCAGAAGTGCCATGAAAGGCCCTGGGCATCTCAGCAGGCTATTTATCTTTCTTGAGACATGGTATGTTGATCTCATTTTTAAGAGAATACAGAAACATTAACTTTATGGCATAAAAAGCAACTTAAGGAGAGAAAAATAGCTTAAGGAGAGAAAAAAACTTTCTCTGGGTTTACACTTGGGGGTTATGACAGGAAGGAGACTGAGACTTTCCTTTCATGACTGCCTGATTTCTAAACATCTTCTAATCAGAGAAGGCCGCACATGCTGCAGTCTCCAGCTATATTTTGCAAGTGTCCTCTACTGTCTGTGTCTCCTTCTTTTTCCCCAAAGCAAGACATAAATCCAAAAAAGTCTATTTCAAAGTTAGGCCGTTCTCCTCCTGACACAGTGTACTTCTAACACAGCCCCATAATCTCTGGGCCCATAAACTATAGTTTATAGTATTTAGGCGCTTTTCTCTCCTGTTTGTCTTATATGAAGTTGTGGGCAACACTTTGGTTCCAGTGAAGGTACCTCACAGATCCCGTGCACAGATGATGCAACTACCACACTTGAATAGATCAGGCAGAACAAGTTCAGTGGCTTGTTGTGTTAACAGTGATGTTTGCCCTCCCTTCTCCTTTACTTGCTCAGCTTACCAGCAAGAAATCTGCTTCAGTGTATGCGCTGGCTCAGTGATGTGACAGCATTCAGCAAGGCTTCAAAGGACTACATCCCTAAGTTGGTCCAAGTACCTGGTTTATTTGGTGCTGCAGGTTTTAAGTTCCTAGTGACTCCAGCTAAGCTAGTGACATTTCTAGAAATTAGGTCCCCAAAGCTGAGATGTCTTTACAGCACACATCAGGTCTTTTGGTGATCAGGTAGAATACCCTAAAGCATGGTGCACTGACCGTGTCTCAGGCCAGTTGGATGGAGGCTGGATGGTCAGTGCCTGTCTCTTTCCATGGGCTCTGCAGGGACCTAAGAGGTAAAGGTGGATTTGAATGGGTTTTGTAGTGGCCCCTTTGGCAGATGTAATAAGAAAGAAAAAGGAAATTACTGTTTTATCTGGATTTTTTTTTTTTNTGTTTTTTTGTGTTTTTTTTTTTTTTTTTTTTTTTTTTTTTTTTTGCTTGCTTGATTGTCAGCAAGTGTTTTCCTACAGTGTTCCCTGCTTCTAAAGTCCAGGCTGTTAGCTCTTCACTTGCATTCTTCCTTCAGTAAAATCTTCTTCCAGAGGACTTCCAAACCAACTCTTTAAACTAAACACTGAACAAGACCTGGTCATTGGCACATAGACACACAGGGATAGAGGATTTTCTTTAAAACAAAAAAATCCCCAAAACCCACCCCCCAAAATCCTAATTTATGTGGATCTTTTGCATAGGGCAATGCTTACATGGCGAAATTAATCCTTGAATAGGATGATCACTTAGCACCCAATTGATGGTGGGAATCTCTGCCACTTTCTGTTGAACCAGCAGAGACTCCTTAAAATGTAAAAACTACCTGGAGCACTGTGTCCAGTTCTGGGGCCTCCAGCATAAGAAGGGCATGGACCTGCTGGACCAAATCCAGAGAAGGGCCATGGAGATGCTCAGAGGGCTGAAGCACCTCTCCGATGGAGAGAGGCTGAGAGAGCTGGTCTTGCTCCACCTGGGGAAGAGAAGGCTCTGAGGAAACCTAATAGCAGTATCAAATTTCCAGTACCAAAAGGAGCTACAAGGGAGCCAAAGAGGGACTTTGTACAACGACTTGTAGAGATAGAACAAGGGAGAATGCTTCAAACTGAGAGTAGGTTTGGATTAGATATAAGGAAGAAATTCTTTACTATGAGAGTGGTAAGACACTGGAAGAGGTTGCCCAAAGAAGCTGTGGATGCCCCATCCCTGGCAATGTTCAAGGCCATGTTGGATGGGCCTTTGAGCAACCTGGTCTAGTGGCAGGTGCCCCTGCCCATGAGAGGGGTTTGGAACTAGATATTCTTTAAGGTCCTTTCCAACCCAAACTGACCTGTGATTCCATCTATGAAATTCTTAAGGTCCAGCTGGCCCGACTGCAGAAGCCTGTGCGTGACCCACTGCTGTCAGTTCCCTGTAGGATACAGACAAACTGCTTCCCATGGCACATGCACATGAAGGGATGCCCTGTCAGACCCTTCCCTTCCGCTCCTGCTGACTGATTACAAATGTTTTACCCGTGTACCCTTAGGCGGGTGCTGCAGGGCCCCCTGGCCTGGGGGCACGGACACACCTCTGACGCCCGGCTTTAAAAACTGGACTCGCCTGTAAGGGGTTTTTTTTTTCCGGGGAAAACCGGTTTGTGGACTGTGGTCAGGCAGCCGGCAGGCGGCAGCCTGTGCCCGCGTATAGCTCGCAGGAGGTTTCGCTACAATGTTATGTGGGATGTTTCGGGTGGTTTTTTGTTTCAGTTTCGGGTGGGTTTTTTGTTTCAGTTTCGGGTGGGTTTTTTGTTTGTTTTGTTTTGGGGTTCTTTTTGTTTGTTTGTTTCTTTGTCTTGTGGATTTGCATATTATCTCCCCTCTTAAGCTGTTTGAATGATATGTGTACAATAAGCCCCTGAACTCCCTCCATGCACTCTGTCAAAGCCCTCAGCTTCCTTCGCTGCCCCTCTGGTGCAGACCTCCCAATTATTCTATCCCCCACCCCAATTTACACGTTCCCTTCCCCCCTCAGGGCTCTCTAGCCCAGCCACCACCTCACTGCAATGAGGGACCTCCATCCCGCAAGGCCTCCACTCCCATGTCTCCCCTGAATTCTGTGAGAATCTAGGGAACACCAGTCCCCAGAAGGCAAGGCCATGTCTCCAAGCTCAGCAGCTGCTGGGTTACAGCAGCATCAGGAGACTCGGGACTTCACCCTTTTCAGAGGCCAGGTTTGTCTCTGAGCACAGCAAGATTTCTCCTGTGTCCTGTTCCACTCAGAGTCCTCGGGTGAAGCTGTGATGCTGGATCCCCATCAGCTGTGTGAGCCGCCCAGGCACTAACAAAGGCAAGGTCTCCTGTGTGTACCAGGGGCTGCTGCCTTAACTCAGTGGTGAGGTCTGAGCTGCAGGGTCCGAACAGCAGGGTCTACCATCTGGTCCCTCATCAGTAAGGTCTGCTCTTGCTGAGCTGAGAAGACCCTAAGAGCCCTGTTCCAGCACAGGCTGCAGGAAGGCACTAAAGTGCAGCAAAGACCCTATTGCCCTGAGATCTAGGGTCTTCTGCTGAAGTCCTCACGGTGCTGCAGCTGAGTCCCTTTTTCACTTTCCTGGACACATGAATGTCCATTCCAGATCAACAGCATGGAATGTGAGGTCACAGTGAATGGCTGCATGCTGCCCCACATCCAGTAGGTCTCACCATGTAGTACTTGGATTAGGAAAATAAACTGCTAAGGGAATGCAGCAACTTCCTGAAAGCTGTTAAGTTCTTCCAGTTTACAATTGTGGTATTTGAAACACTTTAAAAACCAGTAAGAGAAAGGTATTGGGTCTTTAATAATTTGCTGTGCCTCAAAGCCACCACCTGGGAACAGCTCTCTTGGTGGCAATTTGAAACCGTTTCTTCTTGGGCAGACCAAAAAACAGCTTCTTCTAGCCCATCACCCCGCTTTCACCTAATAAACAGCCCTCCCTGCAGCCCTGGGCTAAGAATTAATGGGCAACAAAAGTGGGGAGTCTTAGACAGGAATCTTAGACAGGAACTTCATGGAGTCTTATTTGTATGTTTGGTGCATAATGAGAAAGGTTTACCCCCATTGCTCCTCTTGCCACTGCTGTATGGCAAGAAAAGACCATTCCATAACCCTGGAAGAGTCAGTGGTGAAAATCTGCTGTGGGCAGTCCTGCAGCCCCACTCTGTATACCATGTTCTGTTGTCTTCCCAGTCATGCAAGAGGTCTGCTCTGCACAGCTTTATTCTGTGCAATAACATCACCCTATGAGATAATGGGGATCATATACGTAGGATAAGGCAGGGTTTTGTGGAAGACAGCCACACTGGAATGTGCTGTGAAATCCTGGATGTCAAAGGGATTTCTTACAATCTGTATATCCAAACCAGCCTTGCTGCCTTCCTACAGCTAGAGACACTTCCAATTTATAAAAGAAAACACACCCAATTAAATACCAAGAGTTCTTGTTTGCACCTTACAACATTAGGCACTGCAGTACTTTTCCTTTACTCAAAAGAAATAAATATAAATAAATATGTTTTGGCCATGGTATTGTAGGAGCATGTGTGTCTGTATGATTTTAGATTGTAACTCTAGGTGTAGGTTTTCAGCTGAGTTTTAATCTGCCTATCCCCAGGATGGCAGGGCCAGAGACATGTGTGTCAATGGCCATGCAAAGACAAACCTGTGATGGGGGGATTTCTGAGCTGCTGTACTGAAGCCTTGCTCTGTTTCCATGGGCCTCGGGTTAAGAACAACCACTCTCCTCCATGCTGCTGTGGCCGCTTGCAGGTGTCTTTGCCACGGGAGGGACAACATCAGCTGTCTGACTTGGGGGAAGCTGTTGGGAGATGCATGCCTGAAGGGGGATCTATATATAGAATATATGCATCCCTCTTCAGCTAGTAATTTTTTAGAATTTGAGTTTCTGCCTGATAATGAGAAGGTGACTTAGTGCCAAGGAAATGGGGTTTTTTCCAGTCTTGGTGGAAAAGGGAATTGATAAATAATAAGATGAGCAAGACAGGAAGCATTATTTCTGGGCATTACCTGGAGCAGATGTGATATTTCATAGCCTCACGGACCCTAAGATTAAATTCTTCATTTTTAAATGCAGAAAGTCCCTTAAATAAAATAACATAACCTGTTGATCTTATTTGCGCCTAAAAAATTGAAGAAAAAATTACTTCTTCACTAGTACTTAAAGCGGAGGTTCAGCTGCTTGGGCTGGGGTGAAAGGGATGAAAAGGGATGACAAACATGGCTTAAATACTGTATTAGCCCTTTTACTTATTTAATTTATTTATTCACACAGTATTAGCCCTACACAAGATGGGTGGTTGCTGGACCAATTTCTAGTTATGGCTAAAAAACTCTTGCTGGTGCATAGCTCCCGAATGTACCCAAAACAGACTTTTCTTGGCTAAAATCTTCTTACCTTCACATGATATCATCTCACCTATGTCTCATTGCTGATGGAGGCACTGTAAGATAAGAGAAAAGAAGAAGAAATAAAAATGAAGTTTTGTAACTACAGAGAAATGTGATCATTTAAGAATTTCTTGACTGCACTGATGTCTTGGAAGCTTAGATACCATGGAGATAGTTGCCTTAGTGATGTTTTAGCCACACAGACATTCAGAATTAAACCTGCCTCCTCTTGTGGCAAAATGATGTGGAGTTTGGTTTTTTTAAATTTTTTTAATTTTTTTATTATTTGCAAAGCTTTTGTGAATGTACAATAAAGCAGTTTATGGGTTTTTAACTAGACATCAGATTTTCTCTCAAGTTTCTTGTCCTTGTTATTCTTTCATTTTTTTCATTGATGTTAATGCTGAAAATAAATGTCTTTCATGCTAAGGCTTTGTTCATATGAGAGCCTGTCTGATTTAGTTCCTGTACACCTCAAGATTAAAAAAAATACCCCACTTATGGGGTGAGAAAGGATCAATTTCAGAGATTGTGTTAGGGTTTTTGTCTTTTAAAAACTAGAAAACTAGTACGGTCTGAGTTGCTGTAGGTTTAATATTTCCACAGCATGACATCACGTCAAAATCTGTGTATTTTCACAGCAGGCACTCAGACGAACCAAATGTTATGAAAAATGGAATAAGTGGGCAGATATCTCTATTAAGATTTGCAGAGTATCTTAATAAAACCAGTATGTAAATATATAAAGTGAGATTGAAGACAAAAGCAATTATCTCTTCTAGTTGGAGTTGGAAGTATTTGCATTTCACAGTTATTTATTAGAAAGGAAGAGAGTTTGGAATTTTAGAACAGGGAAAACTGCTGCCTGATAGGGCAGCAGGCTACCAGAGATGACAATGAAGTGCTGGTGAGGCAGTGGTGGCCTCTGTGTGGAGTGTGTTTGCCCTCCCAACACTTCCCAGCTTTAGATTCCACCATGCAGGAGTGGCAAACCTGGCTTTCCAGGACTTTTACTCAGGATTTTGTCTTTGATCACCAATACTCTGTGATTTTCTGCTCATGGAGAAGCCTTGGACCAGCTCAGCGACAGTGTGTTTAGTTTCACTTCACCCAGGTTTGTGCTCCTTACACCAGGCATCCCTTTATGGAAATATCTAGAGGAGAGGTATTATCCATTGGAAATGGAAGTGTCTTTAGTGTTTTGTGGTGTATGCTAGCCATACCTAAACATGGGAGCCCTGTGAAAGCAATAGCTGCTACCTTCTTTCTTTCAGTTATTCACCATACTCTCCCTACTTTCCCTTTCATTTTAATCCCTTCCAGGAAAACCCATAAAGCACAATTAAGAAAAGGCTTATTTATGCAGATTTTTTCCAGGCTGTTAATCATAGATTCATGCAGCAATGCAGGTTAGAAGGGACCTTGAAAGACCATCTGGTCCAACCTTTTGTGGGAGCCTCAATGAGATCATCTAGCCTGTTTAGTTGTGTCTTCAAAATCTCCAGTGATGAGAGCTCTACCCCGGGGATGTTGTTGCTGTTCTTCTTATGGAAAAAAAAAATCTTTCTTGTATTGGGATGAAACCTATCCTCATACAACTCATGCCCATTGTCTCTTTCTTCTTTGTGTGGCTGCTTGTGAAGAGAGAACCTCTCCTCTTTGCAGTCACCTTTTAACTACTGAAACTACAATGAGGCCCCCCTTGAGCCTTCTCTTCCTGAGGGGGAAAATACTTAAATCCTATAGTCTTTTCTCATAGGGCAGATTCTCCAGCTCTTTGATCGTCTTTGTGGCCCTCCTTTGGACTCATCCAGTCCACGCATCTTTTTTGAATTGTGGGCACCAGGACTGCACATGGTACTTCAGCTACTGTGCAATGACGGGAAGAGTCAAATTTGTCAATCTACTTGTAAGGACAGATGAAAAATATTAGGAGATGAGAACTAAGGGCATTGAGAATAGAAAGAAATAGAAATGCAGGACTAAGAAGAGTATGCTACCTGGGGAATTTCTGATTTAGATTTGGCTGGCAAGCCTGCCTTTACTTGGAGTCAAGACCTCTGTTTGTGGTGACTTGTATGTACAGTCTTTTTTTTTTTTTTTAGTAACCTCCATTCCTTTCTAATCTGCAAGGCCATGAGAGCTCAAATCTGCACAAAATCATAATTAGCTGTTTGTCATTTCTGTTTCAAGTGATTTCTCCCACTGGGACTGAAGCAGAGGCTATTATTATGCTATTTTTGCCCCACAGCCCTGCAGGAGTGCCTAAGTGTCCTGTGCTGACATCTCTGCAGGGAGGAGCAGGTATGTGCTCTGACAAGGCTGCACTCTCCCACCAGAAGGATGTTGGAGGCTGACGGGCCTATTTCCTGAGCTCTTGCTGTCCTCTGCAGTGACTTTGGCACTTTATGCTGAAATATTCCCACGATTAAACTCCACAGCATGTGTTTGAGACAGGCTGATCTTTAATTCAGTCATGTCTGAGTTGTGCACTTTGTGGGATTCTGAAGTGGTTTATATAACTTTTCACGTTGAATTTTAATGATGAGAACATAAAAGCTTTTTGACTGTCATGCACTATTTTTTTTGTTATAATCACCATTAATAATCATATCATAAAACCTCATTTTCATCAATGTTTGAGTCGCATTTCATCAATGCGTCTGGTAACTGCTGGAATGGCACACTGTCTTCATAAAACTCAAGTAGCGACTCTGCTTAATGAGGGTCCATCATCTGCAGCTGATCTGCAGCAGGACAGGACTTTCTGAGGGAACACAAGGGCTGGAGGAGAGTGATGGCTGCTATGAGGCTGCTGCCACTGATGCCTTGTAGTGGCTACCTAGAACAGAGGCCAGACAAGATTAAGAGAATAAAATGGGTATTTATTGAAGGGCCTTTGATAGGCACTCCTCAGGCAGTCAAAAAGCTTCTCCAGGAGAGGCTACACCAAAGATGGATGACCAGTCATGAGTTTTCTACCTTTTTATAAGTTTTAATCAATTTACATATCAGGGTTAATTCTCCAATTACAATTTCAGGTAATGAAGCAATTTACCTTATGTTTGTCCCCCCTTTTAGAGGTTTAATTTACATATTTCAGGGCCTGGAACAACAGGGTGTCCTTGAGTCCAGGCCTAGAGAGGATTTGTTATGTCTAACTAGAATGGGAGAATGGAGCTAACAGACTATATGGAGTTTGAGAGTTACGCACTAGAGCAGTACAGGATCTGAAAAATATAAAAGCTAAATCTTAAGGCATCACCACCACAGCAGCTGGAGAAAAGCTGTCTGGTGGTGGTGAAGCAGTGCTCTTGTAAGCTGGGAAGATGTTCTGCAGCAGCAACTCTTGTGCCACTGATGCAGAGATGTTTTTGGCTTATTTTATGGGATAAGCCAGTGCAAGTCACTGGGAAATTTGTAATCATGGTAGACATGGAAAAAGTAGAAGACCAATCTATTTATCTATTTCAGTGCCTATAGTGGCTAATTTTGAAGTTGCAAAGATGTTTAAAACATTGGAATTGTTCCTGGTGTAAATAAATGAAGCAGGGAAAATACCCAAAAATGCACTCAAAAAAATCTGATTGGCATTTTTAACGTGCTTCTACTGCAGTAAACATTGAGTCAGTTCAATTTAACCCTACTATATTTGTTTTCCCTTTCTTTAGGAGAACGGCCCCCAGGGACAGATGTACTTGGATAACAAAGATTACAGTACAGTTTCTAGACAACAAGAGATGGAGCTGAATCGGACATCTCCACATCAAACCAGTTTATCTCCAAAGGTGGCAGCCAAACCAGTCACCAGAAGTTGCAACGAGCTGCGGTTATTAAAAGAGTATCATGGCATGGTAGTGAGTCTTGGAGAGCCGCAGACCCCGTGTGAAAAATCAACAATAGGGGAGGATGGATGCATTTCTCTGGAGAAGGATTTCACTCCTGTGCCCATGCAGGGAAGGTAAGAATAAGAACAAACTGAACATTTTTTCTCCAGATCAAAATTGATTTTTATTTCCTTGCAGGACAGATACTCATGTTCATTAAGTGAATATTTCTCCCATCGACACAAAGAAACAAAAGCTTAATGGAACATCAGAGCAGTTGTAATTGCCATGGAGTGGTCATGGATCACTGGATTTCTAAACTAATCTCAGCATTAATAGCAGCCACGGGCCAATTTTCCTGTGTTTTCAAGATCAGACAATTGGCTTTTCTTCTCTACTTGGTGTCAGAAAACATAAAGCAGTTTTTACATCCCACCCTATACCTCTTTCAGAAAAATTAATCATAAAGACGTAAAGAGAATCACTACAGCTAAGGCTGCAGACACAAAAATGGCTCAATATAGCACAACTCTGACAGCTGACACACCACACATAAGGTGGACAAGGAGCATGTACTCCTCATGCATCCCCTCCTGTGTCAGGAAAGGTGCAGGGTGCTGGGCAGGGGTGTTAATCTTTCTTGTTGTGACAGATACAACATCAGCAATTCTATTTGTAACTACTTAGAAATAATTTATAGACCCCAAAATATTTCAGGTGGATTTTGAAAGCTTTGAACCATCAGCAACAACAGTGAGTGGAATGTAGCCAGGGTGGGCTGTCAATTTTTTGGGTAGTTTTGAGAATCTTTAGAGGTGACTTGACAGAACCTAACATGAGAGAGAAGTGCTGTACCTATCCAAGCTCCTGCAGAGCACAGGCCTTGAAGTGCTGCCTGGCAGTGTCTGCATTGAGCAAGCCTTACACTGCAGTTGTGAAGCAAAGTGCCAGCACAATATCCAGAACCTGATGCTGGAGACCTTTGTTGCGTGGCTACAAATCAGGAAAATCATGTCAGGTGGAATGGGCAGTCCTGGGGGCTCCCCACTGTTCTGGCTCTGCTGGTGACATCTCTGGTTTGGTGAGCAGAGCTGAGATCTGTCCCATGCCCCTGCATCTCAGTTAGAAGGAAATGTGCTTATCTTAGGAGGAAAGGAAGTTTGGGGTATTTTAGTAAGTTCCCTGACCTGGGCGAAGGAGAGCCAGGCTAGCTGGATGAGTTTTGCTGTGCCCCTTACTTACAGACAATGTAAGTATGGCATAGAAATCTACAGCAAACCCAGCCAATGTTTTAATGTGCATCTGAAAGTGTTTCTGTCAAGAGTGAGAATTAGAAATCATTATAGCTATGCTTCCCAAATATTAAAAAAGTAATCAAGTTATCAGCTTGACCAAAGTCCTATAAATCCTTTAGAAATTTTTTTTTATGTATTTGAGGACTTTTTTTGTGTTGACTAAGAATTTTACTGACAGAATAAACTCTTTTAGAAGTTCTTCAGTTCAGTAGGTGAAGGGATGACTTAAGGGATGTCTTATTCTAGAAGAGCATGGTAAGTACAACATATATGTGAGGGTGGGGGGAAGGCAAGGGAAGAGAAGGGAAGGACTGAGTGTATCTGAAGACAAGGTTTTTCTTTTGTGAATTCACATCTATGTCTTGCTACAACTGTGTTTGCCAGTGCTATTTACTCTCTTGTTTGCTATCCTGGCATGTGGACAAAATCCACAATCGTACTCTTATGGACCAGCTTTCACCATTCTGGATAAATTTCTTCCTATTATTTTTCAGTGAGTGATATGAATTTGTGTACCTTCTGTGAACTTCTGAACCAGTCTGGTAGTCATGGTCACAGGTGTCAGAGATGAAAAATACTAGGTCAACCCACCTTCCTGTAAGCACAGGGAGTAAGTCCAAGTCTTCTGCTAACACTGTTAGTGTTGAGTAAACTGGAGTAACTGTGAGTGATTTAGGAATAGATGTACAATTAAATAGCCATAGCCATGTCCATGCTCCCTTTCAGACAAATGTATATCTAATATTCTATAACAATAAGTTAGGGTTCAGGAAAAGATCTCTCAAAATTTCTTCTTGTTGATCTTTGCCTCTTGCTCTTCCAATATTGATTATTTTTTTTTTTTGCATGGAGATTAAACTTATCAGTCTCTCCTTAGCATATATTTTAACCAGTGTACATCAGGTGCAGTTAAAATACTGATGTCACCTGTATGACCACTCTATATGAGCAATTACCCTTAAATCATTGGGACTATCCAACAGAATGCAGATAAAAACATGGATAAACCTCTGTAGAGTAACAAGTTGTTTGCTTAGTTTCATTAGAATGAGAATTAGCTTTTAAAGTAAATTGTTCTTTTGCTTGCAAAGAAGACTACTAATGACTAAAAAAAGAGACCAAATTTTTTTTTTTTTTTGGTCCATAAAGTGGTTCACTAAATTGGCACGTCTGTATGGTTTATTTTAATGCATCTACTTAACTTAAATTGCGGAATTATCTTTCAGGATAAGATTCCTAGGTTCTCTAAATTTTTCAAATGTACACTGAGACAAGACTTTCCAAATAATCTATTTAATGGAACAGGGGATTTATCTCAGTGTCTAAAATTACCTTTAAGAAAGCTTTCTTGAGTTAAGCAGGGCTATTTACCCTGGGACAGAGATGTCCACTCTATTATGGACTGAGCATTTCCTTTTGATTGCAGCACAGTCCTGCAGGTATTTTGTGGTCAGTGTACATACTGGGCTGCCTGCCTGTCAGAATGCCTTCTCATTTACTTTCCATGTGGAAGAGTGGTACCTTCTGACTCCAGGTTTTACTGCATTGCCTTTGGCTCCCTTGGCTCTGTGTAGGGAGGTCTGGACCATCCACCGTGGTCCTTCCAATGATCCTGTATTTCCAGAGTATTCTTTTCCTAGAAATAAGCCTGTCTGCCTTCTTGTGAACAACACCCTTCAGTTCTGCTTGCTGTGGGAAATGTAGGCATGCCTCTTTGAGGTGGACCATGAACGAGGTCTAGTGACACCCTATTTAGCTGGAATGCATCTGGCCTAGGTGTGTGTTTACACTGAACTGTGGTGTACTTCGGACTATCAGAAATGCAGCTTTTAAAGTACTGAAAAATGGCAATGAAGTCTGCATTTTGACTTTTCATTTCTCTCAAATTCCTCAGCATTGAAACAATGGCTTGACTGGGGTCCTTTTCATTACAGTTACATGCAAGTGACTTACAGTCAATGGACCTTGGTCCAAGCCATCTTCATGAGCTCCTTACTTTGCAGGAAGATTCCACACTGCTTTGTGGCAGCATGGGAAACACTCTTCAGGTCAGCACTGACATTTCCAAAGACAGGCTATTCCTTTCCATCACATCTCTGTACGTACAGAATGTGGTCCCCAAAAAGGCCCCTTGGTCTCATCATTATCAGTGCTATTTGCATGGGAAGGACTTAACAGCACGGTTTTATATGAACCAAATCTGAAATCCTCCTTTGTGATCCACAGGAAGGGGTTGAAGTCAGCTATTTTTGCCTTAGGAGTCCATGAGCATCAAAGGTCATCTGTAGAAATGAGGTGAATAGCAATTCTTAATTCCATGCAAGCGATTACTTTGCATTACCCCACTGAAGTTATATTTGGATGAACTTGGCCCTGGAATTTTATGGTTATTTAACATGGTAGTCCTTAGAAGACTTTTTCTTTATTCTTTGTGTGTCATTAAGAAGATCCATCTATAGGACAACAAAAAAAATCTCAATTTTTTTTTAAAGTCTGCTTGAAGATGTGTTTCAGCAAGCACAACTATTTCTTTCAGCATTTCTCCTGTTCCTCAGTTTCACTTACGTAATAAAAGGTAAAAACAATCAACCTAATCCACCCCTTCCTTTGCCCTGAATCACTGATCCCAGGATCAGTAGGGAGATTGGTTTGCAATGAGAAGGTCAGTGAGTTAAAAGTGTCTGTTGAATCCTTGGTTTGTAGCAAAACAGCAGAAAGATTGCAATTGTATTTCCTGTTAGCTGGAGGAACTGGAGGAGGAGAAGGTGTTGTATAGTGAAAAGACAATATGTGAATGAAGTTATGTCTTTAGCCATGAGGGATTATAAATCTCAATTTTGATTTTTAATTATGTTGATGTATTGCTACTTATAAAAGACGTTTATGAGATTTAGAATTAGATGTCAAGAAGACATGGTTGCTGTCTAAATAAGTAAAATTTATGTGACAATTTAAAAGCTTCTTTAATTTATGTGACAATTTAAAAGACAGAGGAAAAGACTAAGGGAAAAAAACCCCTTGCCACTTTTTTTTTGTGCATCCTAAGGCTAATGTTGATCTTTGGCTATTAGAACAAAATGGGATCCTCTTCTGTTTAACAGTCGAACAGAGAAAGCATCATTTTCACATCATAATTGCATGTTTGTGTAGGAACCATTCTGATTTTTCATGTCAATCACACAAGCATTAGAGAAGAGTCCAGGACAGACAGATGACTTCACAGCAAACCGCCACTTTCATCATTCTCAAGTGACTCCTGGTTATCTTGCTTGCTTCCTGAATGATGACACTTCTGACTTCCTTCTAATTTCTTATCCATAGTGAATGTTTCTGAGTTTTGATTCCCCTTGAGGATCTTTAAATGCAATGGCACTACAGTAAACAAATAATATTGAAGAAGTTTTAAAGTCTGACTTTGCTAATTCATTTAGTTTGTTTCATTTGGTTTTAAATAGACCCTCTCAAACATTTAGTGCTTACATGGAGGCATGTGGTTGCAGCACAGCTTATCATGAGCAAACTGTGTAGGGGCATGGAACTGCTGAGACTCTCTTAGCTTGGATTAAAGCTCCCTGCTGTTGTCTCTACTATGTCACAAAATACCATTCAAAGCCTGAAAAGCTCAAAAGAACCAGTGAGCAGATCTAGTAAAACTTGAGGTTGAATGGTAGGAAGTATAACAGAAAGACTATATTATGCACAATAGGCAAATAAATGTTATTGCAGGGTTCTGCTGCCCCATTCTAAGTTGCTGTTCTGCATTTCCTAGGAAAAAGGTATCTGGTAGTGGTAACAGAATGAAGACTGAAACGTAGTTGTATGATATAACTTAAGGAAAGTGTTTAACTTCATTTGAGTATAAGAGGTGTGTTCAGCAAAAGACTGATTTTGACTTGCTCTCAGCTGTTAATGAAACATGCAGAAACAGGCCTCACTCATTATAAGTTTCACTATGTTCAAAGTTATTTAATTTCTTTGTTGCTTTGTATTATTCATCATCTCAGTGCTAATTTCTTATAATTATTCTCAGTATCTCAGATTGGTCATATACTATCATTTCTGTTCTGCCACTGACAGACTAAAATCACAGTGCTCCTATATAGCCACTCAAATGCCTTTTGCTATGACAGAACATTTTGTAAAGAAGAACCCACCATTATTCATTTTTGTTTCTGAGTGCTCTGTTGAAAGAATTAGGGGGTACTAATTAACTGCTTCAGACTATTCCAACTGTCAGGCTAAACACTGAGCTTAGCACTCAGTGAAAAATTTGCAGCATACTAACCTCCAAAAGCCAAATATTTAATCTGAGTGCCTGTGACATTCCAGGCACAAAGCTGTTGAATTTTGCAAGTGGCTGCTCTTTCCCTAATAGTTAATAATGTGGTAATGTGGGGTTTGTCTTTGTGAGACGTCTTAGGCCAGTTGTGGAAAGATGTCAGTCACATACAAGATAGGACTGGACAGTGCTTTCCTCATGCAAACCTCTGTTTAAACAAGGAAAGGCTTTTAGTGTCAGCTATGAGTTTATTTTGAACTGAAGGGTTAAGCCAACCAGTCAGTTGGACGTTGAAAGAAATGTGTTGCACAGAGCCAGTCACAGTTGAGCAGGAGGACATGCCTAGGGCATAAATAGCTGACATGAAGAGTCATCTATGATGAAGGAAGTAACTCCGACACTCAACATCTCTCCATGAAGCTTTTCATTGAAAAATTGGTCTGTGTGCTTTGCTCCTGGCCGATGTGCAGGTGGCAGCTCCAACATACTAAATGATTTACGGAAATCATAACTTTTCATTAGCAGCTGGACAAGTTAGACTAATTAATAAGATTTCAGTTTTGTCCCAATTTTTCTGCTATGTAGAGGTGCAAAAGTTTTTTGAGATGAAGAACAATTGAGTTTCCATGGACAGTGACTAGGAAGAAGGAAAAGAAGGCATTGGAAATCCATAGTCCTTATATATATATTACTGCATCAGGTGGGCATGCATATAGGCAGCCACTGCAGCATCTTTTTTTGGGTGGTAAATGGTCTGCATGATAACATGGCAACTTTTCTGTGGGCCCAGGCTCTGCAGTTGAAGGGTAGAACAAGACAAGACCTGAAAGTGAAGCCTAAATAATTGAGAAAGGGAATGATGGAGAGAAATCGAATGTTTGACAGTAAGTTTGGGTCATTGAAATTTAAGATGTGGACCTCAATGAGCCTGAGGTAGAGCAGGAGCTCCTGAACTTTGCAAAGCATAAAGGGACGGGACAAAAGCATCTTGATTTCATGGTCTAATCAAAAAAGAAATAATATTGGTGGCAGTCACAATGTAATTGTTGGTAGGAAATGGATATACAATCCCTGTTTTGCTCTGAGTAGTACTAAACACATCTCCCAATTCTTGGTAAGTGTATGAGTACACAGTCCATCTGCCAGACTCAAGACAATCTTGGTTTTTTTTAATGTAATTTTTTAAAACTATAATGAAACATCAATTAAAACAACAACTGTAACTCAGGTATTCTATTTTATGAGAAAATTTCTTGATAATCAACATTGCTTTTCTTATATACTTTTGATTCTTCTTTCCAATGACTATTATTCTATCGAAAATATAAAGGCCCAAAGGGAGAGGAGAGGAAGAGTTTGCAGTCTTTAGTGTAATAGTCAGGGTGATGAGATGAGTTAGGACATACTGAACATTTGGTTATCTTAGCTCATACTGAACATTTAACCAAAAAAATTGCCTCATTCTCTGCCCAGAGAGCTGGCGAGCAGCTGCAAAAGGAGGAGAGAGGATTTTGAGACACAAGTGGAAGGAAAAGCATTTATATGGACAGATACCAGAAAAATGCAGAGGCAGTAGGAGTAGTGGGAAAGATGAATGGAAACTCTTCCATGCAGCTACAAAGGGACACTGGGTGAAGGTGAACTACAGCGTGAAATACAGAGTGTTAGCAGGGTGTACTGAGCTATGGATTGAATTAGATAAAAGCAAATTAATGCTGTGGTTATAAGCTAGACTCTGACGCAATCAGTCCCCAGATATAAAAAAACAATCTCAACTCCACCCAAAGCTGCAGTTAACAAGCATATGAACTTGTCAATCCCAAACCTTGAAGCCAGACAGCCAAGTTAGCAGCATTCCTTGCTTACCCTGAATATCTTGCACTAGTAACTACTTACAGCTTTGTCTTTCAAACAAAAGCAAGACATGTTAACAAGATAAAGAAATGGAAGGCTATGATTCCTCATAAAATAAAACAATCTCACCCCACAAGGGGGTAAAGAAAAAAATATTTCCTTCTTTCTTTTTTTTTCTTTCATAGCTTGCTGTTAGAAGCAGATGTTTTAGAGCATAGTTCTGCTGGTGATAGAGATCTTTCAGTCTGCCCCAGCTTTAAATGTCTCTCTCATTAGAATTAATTAGCATCAGACTGTTTTGTTCTTTTGTGTTAAAAGCACTGGAAATCATTCCTCAGCTGCAGTAAAAGTTTCCCGGATAGCAATGGTCATACAGTAAAGAATTGAAGTTCATGTTAAATTAAATGTAGTTGATGGAAAAATAGATTAATGTAGATGGCAGAAGTCAGTGAAGTAAAAAAAATAAAAAGGGTCACAGTCCGTAGGCTGGCAAATCATATGACTTTTTAAAAAACCTGCTATACATAAGGAGCTCAAGTGATTTACTCTCTGAAGTACAGCAAAAGCTGATAAATGAGTCACCAAAATGCTTACAGACAGTGACAAAGCAAGCAATTCTCTGCTTGATAGGGGCTAATGGGGCTGGAGGGGCAACCTGCAATAATTGTGCTAATGGACCAGCAGCAGTCAGAGACCACGCAGAGCTCTACCCACAGCAGGACAGAGCTACGTCAAGGACAGCACCGTGAGCTGGAGCCAGGGCTGTCAGAACTGAGTGGGTCCAGAAGTAATGCACTTGTGTTTGTTTTTGCTTTTTAATTTTTTTTTATTTTGCATATTTTTATATGATATCTTTTGGACAGGGTGAAATATAAAACAGACTGGCAGTTACAGCCACTCAGTTTTAAAAAGTGGAGCAGAAGCTACTGAGTCAGTTCTGTGTGAATTAGCATCATTCAGAAGCAGCTGTGAAAGGCTGAAGCTTTGCTCACACTTGCAGAGCTACTGTCTTTTCTGTGCTAGTTGGTAAGGACAGTAAACTCAGTCCATCTGCCATTCGCTCCCTGGTATCCTTGAGCAGAGTTTCTGTAAGGACTCCTTTGCCTCAAGTGGAGCTCTGGCAGTGGGGGAGTACAAAAGCATCTCTCTCAGATGGTCACACTGGCAGCTACATTGAACTGATATGTCTGGCAGGGCTTTGCACTTGGTATTTGAGGAGGAAGCACTATGCTTTTGAGGAATTTACTGTAAGAAGTCTAATTCTGAGTAGGGTAAGTAAATATTTTGCAGTGACTTTTCCTCACACTCTTGTGGTCTTATGCAATTTATTTTCTCTGCTGCCAAGAAAATAAAAAAGGAAAAGCACTTTCAAATACTCTTTTGTTTCTAATCTTCCTAGAAGTGATAGGAGCAACTCTGCCTCCTGAGCCATGTCAATGACATGTGACCTACAATCCTCTTTAGGAGTCTATTGACAGCTGGTTCAGCATGTAAACCTCTTACAGTGAAAAGGACAAACCTGAATTTAGTGAATCTGTCTGCTAAAAGGAATGAGGGTAACAAGGAATACCCTTCTGTTTTCTCTGATATCTTTAATCATGCAAGCTAAAAGAGAAGGGCTGTGTCGTAATATTATATAAACATATGGTTTTTCGTTGCATCCATTGGCAGCATATGTCTTTGCCAAGCTATCTTGTATGCTATATGTTGGGCTTCCCAGTGCTTTCCAGTGCAGGCCAATGAAAACAAATGCTCTACAAAGTGGTACAATGGAATTAATGCATTTTAAACATTAGTTTTGGGTCACATCTACTTGGCATATCCTAGTATGTGCCCAAAAATAAGCCAAATCAGAACTGAAAGAAGCAGTGATGTTTCAGAGTAAAAACTTTGAATAACAGTGTTTGCAAAACTATTGTTTTTAACTATAAATAAAATGGCAAGAAGCACTCCTTACAAACTTGTTCCTAGTTGAATGGAAGTATTGAAGAGCATTACATAGCCAGAAATATTCCAACTTGCCTGTTTTGCAGAAGACAGACTGTTCTTGGCAAAAGAGAATGATAAATTGTCATAAAGATTTGTATATATGGACATTGTACTAATCACTGTTTCAAATCTATTTTTCTGTTGACAAAAGTTGATAGAGCTACACTGATGTTGTTAGACCTATCATGCTTTCCTTAGCTGGAAATCTGATGTTTGTGAGGCAGAACACACAAGAACTCTACATCAAAAGCAGTTAACAAATGTACCAATCTATTTACAATTTGGAGTAGGACTGATAATTTAATTTTCTTGGTATGCTAATCCAAAAATGCTTTAGGCTCAAGTGGATAGGTTGGAGAACAGAGAATTCTGGCTCTTCATACTTCCTAAACTCTATATGAACCTGAGAAGATTTAGGTCATACATGTAATACTTTGAGATAATTTAAATTAAATATTGACACTGGCTTCCCTATATGTAATGGAATTTATTTTTATTGGATGCAAAATTAATCATCTGGATCCTACCTGTGCTGCATCTGTATCTCTTCAGGAACAAGGTGTTGAGGGTGTCATGGTCTGTATCACATTTAGCCTTCAATAACAATAAAGTTGCAAGTAGGAGCACGCTTTGTCCTATTGTAGTTACAGCATTTGGTTATTGACCAAAATAAATTAATATATAAACTGGAATAATACTTCAGAGCTGAGACTGTAGCCATACCTCTTATGAGGAATAAAAAATTTAGATGGAGTCCATCCTTTCTAACCAATGCCCTTTTTAAAATTTGTCTACATTTTTTGTTTATGTTTGTCTTAAGTTAAAATCTCTTCTTTTAGCTCTGCCATGCATCATGTTATTTTTTGTCTTCAGGCCACAGTTTTTCCTAATGCTACTGGAGGAAATAATTCCTGCGGCTTCAGTTCTTCCACTATTCTAATTAACTTTCACATACCATAATCTTAAAATAGTACAAAATGATTTTTTTCTCTGTGACTACCCACAATGGACCTCTACTTCTCATTAACATTTTTTGTTTGTTTGTTTTTAAAACATTTCAATTGTCACCTACTTCTAAATGCCATGATTCAAATGAGGTTACATTATTTGCACTCTAAACCATTATTTTTGGGTAGAGAAACAACCCTTATTCAGTGTTGTTTCTCAAGGTGCAGAAGGTCTACTTCCACATTACGTTTTAATCACATTGTCTGATTATGGGAACTTCAGTGTCTTTGTTTGTTTGTTTGCTGTTTGTTTTGTTTTGTTACTTTATTTATTGCTCTGCTGCTAAGAGTATCCACTTACGTGGCTCCTTTGCATTTCCATTTTGTCAGAATATCCTTCAGTTTTCCTGCTATGTCACACTCTATGGATAATTTCTTTTTGCAAAGTGCCTGTGCAGATGGTATTAAAAAGAGAGTTGTTGATGCAGAGACTGTTTGCAGCGATTTCTGGAGTTGTTTTATTGAAAAAATATATGCAAGAACTGTGTTTGTTAGCACTTTTTCTTACGTTTCAAGCTTTTCTTATTTGGAGGCGCTGTTGGTTCAAGAACACTAAACCTGTTTGATTCATTTGAGTTGATAATCAAATAGCTGCATAACTGTCTGGTTCAACACATGGCAAATGACAAGAACTGCTTTTTAAATGTTTAAATAGTGGGTTTAGTTCATCCTTTTAAGAATGCTAACAAGTGTTTTTGATTGAAAAATTAACAGATTATTCAGGCACTGTATCTGCTTGAGGAATCAAAACACTTTGTAAAATTTCTTCTGTCTTTAACTGTCTATATCAGCTGTGCTCCACTGCATCTCTGCTAGTACAGAAGCTGCTCACATAGGGCAGCCTTGTCAGCATGGACTTTCCCCTTTTCTGCAGATAATCCCTTGATGAAGAATTTTAAGTCAGGGACACTGACACTTTCCCTTTTCTATTTTCTTTTTCTTTGGGAGCACAGGATGAAGTTTTATTTATGTAACCTTATTTCTGGGTGGCCAGAGATTTTCCTGTGTATGAGAAGAGTTATTGTCCTGTCTATTTTTTTGATGATCAGAATCCAGGATTTATTTAACTTTTGGATGGTGCTAATTTTTAAAACATACATAACAAATATTATGACATATCTCATGAAGAATATGCTATTTCAGGAACAACATGGAAGGAAGTCATCTCTGTGAGACTATGGAGTAACTAAAGTTACTCCATTCTGTATAGGGTTGAAGGGAATGCAGTGTCTGAAAGAGTCTGGCATCTGTGTGACAGGGAGGGAAGAAGTGTAGTAAGAAATATAAAGTACAGTTAAACTATATTGCTGGGATAAAGCCATCTGCTGTGTAGGAAAAGGAATTTCCTTCTGAACCCTGAGAGGCATGGATCTGGTTTTTGGTTTTTCAGTGCACAGCAGCATGTTCTTACCTGGAGAATGATTAGAGTTTAAATCAGGAGGAAAGTAAACTGAAATGTCATTATTATTCTTTGTTTTTGTGGTCAGTTTCCCTACTTTAGGGGGGACTTGCAGAATATAATTTGCATGCTACCCTGCATGAGACAATCAAATTATCAGAGTTTCTTTGGAATGTGTTATTTATAATCCTTTGTGTTCGGGTTGATTTGTTTGGTGATTGTTTTTCTTCCCCCTTCTTTTTACTTTGAGAATTTCAGTTGAATGTGTTTATGGACTCCAATCATGTGTTTTAAATTTGTCTCCCCTTGGTCAGCAATGAATCAAAAAATCTGTGTTTCAAAGCTGCTTGTTAATACAGATTAGAAGCTCTTTCTCTGACACTGTAGCCTCGAGGGTCTAGACATCTATGGACTTTTAAGGCAGAGAGAGATGGCTGGTAGCAAACCAGAACCCAAGGCTGTGGAATGAATTTCCTGAGGCTTGTAAACCACATATGTTAATATGTAACAGTGATCTTAGTGAAGGGCTATTGCAGGGAGGAGAGCCATCTTTGTCAAATAAAACTCCATTTACTCTTGAATGATTTCACTGAATATTATCCAAATATAAGAGAATTTTTTTTATTGTTATAAGCTGCCTTTATATTCTGTTTGCTTTCTTTAATTTGTTCCTCTGGGATCTTCAATGTTTTAAATTTTTTTGTCTTTAACTCAAGGTGGAATGTAAATGGCCAGTTATGTGGAATTATTCTGGGATAATTCCACAAAGTTATTTGTTAGGAAGTTATAAGGAAGTCATGTTTGGAAGGACTTGTTGAAAGATTTTTTTTGTATATTTAAAACAATGCTGAATAACTTTTTTGATGAAAACTCTTCTGTATGAAAAAGTGAATTGATCTAAGTGCAAATTAAATATACATAAGAAAGTACTTTTTATTACACTGTAATATAGACATTTTTTGTGTAAGGCTTGTATATTATTCAGTGAAAAAGTATTTTTGTTAGCTCAGAGTTCATTTGCCAGGTTCCTTCTATAGACAACATGGGAGATGTGGAGGATGAAAATGACTTGAAGAGATCTCTCCCTTGTCAGTGACTGCAGGTATCCTAAACCAGACTTTCAGATGGCAAAGCTTATATGAATAACCTCAGTGTCTTATGCTTAGTCAGAACCTAGGAATTCTTAGTACCTCCATTGTAATTAAAATAATTTAAAAAAGTAGATATAATGGAAAGACTTTCAAGTGAAAAAATACCCATTATTTTATCAAATTCATAGTGTTATTTCAAAACTTGACAGCTATATATCTGTCCTGGTTTCAAAGACAGGTATCTGCTAAAGAAGGCAGGACCCTCCCTTAGAGCAGGAAATGTAACCCCCTTCCCTCTGAATTAGTATAATTTTGAAATTAAGGGGCTTTCAGGCAATGATATAAGAAAAGGAATAGCAGTTCTTTACTAATATATGTATATATCTATCTATATCTATATAAAGAGATAGACAAACAACAACAATAGTAACCACAACCAAACAAGAACAGATAAAAAAGAACAAACCAATGAACAGTTTAGCAGTTCCTCTTTGATGCAGTCACGGTCACAGCCAGCCGGGTGCTGGTGGCTCCCAGTGCCCTCTTCTGGAAAACAAAAGGAACTGTAGCAGGAACCTCAGATTAGCAAGCTGGGAAGGCAGGGATGAGCAAAGTCCCAGAGTGGTAGGTGAGGTGTGTCAGAAGCTCGGCAGCTGAAGCTGGAAACTGCGGGATGTCCCAGCAGGCAGGCGGTGAGACAATTACAGTGCAGCAAAAACCTGAAGTTGTAGCAGAGGTGCGGCAGGGCTGGGTAGGGCTGGCTCCCGAACCACGACCAGGAGAGGCTGGCTCCCTGGGAGGGGGAGGGCGCTCCGTGATTCTGGGTTGTCTTCCCCCAAGACACTGGAGTGGATGGTGGAGGGTCCTTCGTTTGGTGAAGCAGGGTGTTAGATAAGTCCCAGTGGAATGGCCGCTCTCATGAGCAGAGCTCTACTCACCATAGAAGCAAACAGCAGGAGACAGAAGCCTGCAGTGGTGGCAGATTCTCCCCGGAGCTATGGCAGCCTCTCTCTCTCCCCTCTGAATGCTCAGAGGCTGAAGAGCCCTGAAGCTGTGCTTAGCCCCTTTCTCACTAGCCCCATTCCCGTGGTATCTCCACCCCCCCTGAGAGGGAATCTCAGATAAACAGGGAATCGCAGGTAACAGGCTAGCTAGCCACACCCATCTCCGAGCCAACTCTTTTGTCTTTCTTAAGTACCCGGCCATTACCATTCCTTAGCAACAAATATGGGAAAAAATTCCTAAGAGAAAGAAACAAAAGAGAGAAGAACCCCAAACCCCAACAATCTCCCACTAGAAAGTATTTATCTGCAAATTTTACTGTTGTTCCTTCTTTTTCTACTCGGTCTCATGCTCTAGCTTTGAAGCAGATTTTAGCATTTTTGCTGGGTCCGCTTCATGGAGATCAGGATCTACATAAAGGCTACATAAGGTGTCTTAGTTATATTGTAATACCTGACTATCTAACAGATATGAGTATGATTGAACTTGCCTTTTTTCATTTTATTGAGACCAGAGGACAAAATACTAGTTCCAGCAAACTTACAATAGTTTGGATTCATCATGCGGGTTTTTTTAAAACAAAGCTTGATTTGATGACAGCTTGATTTTTTTAAGCCGTGCGGTGGCCTGCCTCTGTAACACCTCTCCAGGCAGAGAAATCAGCCACATTTTTTCATGTTGTTAATAAGTTGTTGTTGGGTTTTTTTGGTAGATGTCTGGCTTTTATTTTTTTTTTTTAACTCTAAGGAATGGAGACACTTCTTTTTAGTGAAAAATTCTTTTTTTATCTAAAAGTTACAGTTATGAATAATCTTATATCCAAATTCTTGGAATGAAACATATGGAACTACAATTTTCAAAAAAATGCTTTAAAAAGGAAAAAAAATTAGATTCTTCATTACTTGATCTCTAAGTATAGCTAATTAATTACTCTTTTCAGTCTCCAAAACTGTGCTGAGTGGCATAAGATTATATCATAAGACTATTCAAGACCAGAGGAATAAATGCATGTCAGTTTGTCAGTACATTGCTTGGATTAAGGAAAATTTTATCAAAATAATCCTGTCTCACTGTTGTGTATGAAGGTGTTCCTTCATCTGGGAAGTGGCCAGTAATCTTACTTCAATAGTGTTTCTTCCTTTTCTTGTACAATTCTTGAATTCAGCTGGTCTTTAAGTAAATGTTCATGCTTCAACATATGTTCCCCCCAAACCTTTGAGACTACAGCATTCTATCACTTCAATGCTTGATGAATAGCAACCTTCTCAAGATATGGCTACATCATCTAGTTGTGTCTCAGACTTACTCTTCTGTTCATATTTCCATCATCCAAGTGCCCCATATTGCATATATAAGAGAGTCTGGTCAGATATAAAGTTAAAGCATTAAGTTATGACCACTTTCTCAACCTTTGAGTGTTCATTTTCTTTTTTTCTTTTTAATGGTAAAAGGGTGAGATATGCCCTGAACAATGTTCATTTTCTTTTTTTCTTTTTTTTCTTTTTAATGGTAAAAGGGTGAGATGTTGCTCTGACTTGCAGTGTTCAGTGTTTTCTTGTTAGACTTTCTCTGTCATGGCCATGACTTGTTTTCTCTCTATTATCTATGTTTTATATGGCACTCCCCAGGCAGGCCTGCTAGGCAGAGGGCCTGAAGGAGAGCCACACAAGAACACACACACAGACGCAGCAGGAGAGAGAGCAGGAAGAGAGAGAGGGCAGAGCCCTCCGACTTTATTTATATGTTTTCACACATCACCGTGGATTGGAGGTAGAAATCACCACCTCCTATAATCCACTTGGTCAAAGTATTTGTCAATCATATTTCTCCATCCGGTATACCGGAATTCGTAAACACAGATACAATTTAGGAAAACATAGATAATAGAGAGAAAACAAGTCATGGCCATGACAGAGAAAGTCTAACAAGAAAACACTGAACACTGCAAGTCAGGGCAACATTTGAGAGTTTTCAAATTCCTTTATGGACTAGAAAAAAGGTGTGATCTCCCTTTATTTGTCATAAGTTCAGTTAGAAGCAGTGCTGGTTAAGATAAAAGCCCATTGTGAATGTCAAGGAAAAATGCTGGTATTTAAAAGCCAGGCCTGCGGAATATACTAAAGTGTCACAAGTGCAGTCATGCTTTAAGTGTTCCTGATAAATTGCTTCCCTATTGCAGACTCATTTTTCAGTATACCCTTCAGCATTTGCAGATAATACCTCTTAACAAGTTATCAGTGTAATCCATAGAGAAACTGGGGGTTTGGAATTTGGACCACTACCTATACTGGCTCCTGATGCCTTTTGCAAATTTGCAGCTTGCTGGCAGTTGCTAACAGCTAAACTCTTTTGGCAGCATCTGCTCCTGAAATTTATTTTCTCCTTCAGACTGTCTGCAGTTTTCCATGTGGTCTCCTGTAGCTTTCCAATTTTCTTTGCTGAAGCAGAAAATTTAGAGAAGGAAATAGCAGATACACTTTCCAGTGCAACTTCTCACTCCTTTGAATGGTAGGTTTTCTGGACCTACTGCATCACTGTAGTCCTGCTGGATAGTCATAAAATCAGGTTTGACCTGTGTCCCCATCCCCATCCTGTCCCTGTTTCTGTTGTTGGGTGCTGTGGGACAGGTCATGGCCCTGCAAGACCTGTCCTGCAGCTCTCTTCCACAGGGTAGATGGACCTCATGATCCCCTGACATGGGAGCAGAAAATGTGTGGAAAACAGGTCTTCTGATGTAGTCAGAAATGCTTCATGACACCTTGAGAGTTCTGTCCTTTCTTTTATCTTCACCTACTACAGTGAGATCCTGGTCTGTTAACTACCCCCTAATGTCTTCTTGATGGAGACCTTCCCTGACAGAGGCAGACAAAGGCTCTTGAGGTAAACAAATTACCAAGTTGTGGAGATACCCAAAAATTTCTTTTTATTCTTTTTTTCTGAAAAGTACAATAACCCTACAAAGACTGGTTTGATTTTAAAACAGGAATCACAGAAAGCACTCTATTTTCCAGGCTGTTTTTGAACTTAAAGTTGTCCTTGCATAACATGTTCACTCTTCAAATCCAGCAGAAGTGAATGAAACAAGCACATTGTGTGTGCCCTATATAAGGAACCATTTCCATCTAGGATAAGCCCAGCACACACTTCTTGACACATTTCTTAAGCATGTTCTTTAATTGCCTGGGGTCTTGGCATGGCATATGTTTCCCAGTTTGGAATAATAGAATCATTTAGGGTGAAAAAGACCTTTAAGATTATCAAGTCAAACTGTTTCCCCAGCACTGCCAAGTACACCACTACACCCTGGGCCTGAGTGCCACATCTACATGTCTTTTAAATACCTGAGTTACCTAGTGGTAACGCAACACTTCCCTGAGCAGTCTGTTCCAATGCTTGACAACCCTTTCTGTGAAAAAAAATATCTCCATACATCCAATCTGAACTGTCCCTGAAACAACTTGAGGCCATTTCCCTATGTACTGTCACTTGTTTTCTGGGAGAAGAGACCAACGCCCACCTCATGACAATATACTTTCACGCAGGGAGAGATAAGGTCTTCCCTGAGCCTCCTTTACTGCAGACTAAACAACCCCAGTTCCTTCAGCTGCTCTTCATAAGACCTGTGCTCCAGACCCTTCACCACCTTATTTACTCTTTGGACACACTCCAGCACCTCAATGTCTTTCAACATGAGACCTGCCAGCTGGCTGTACCTTTCACAGTGTTGTGCTGTCAGGCAGTGCCAGCCCTTCAGGATCTCTCTCTGGGGACCCCTCTGCAGGATCCTGTGCAGTTCTGTCTAATTGAAAATTAGAAAAGTCAAGTAGAAAATGAGTCTGTATTAAGTAATGTTGTCATTGCTAATTTTTTCTGACATCTTAATGGTACATGGGTTTAAAGGTTGTGGAGGCTATTTGCTGATTTGGTGAAGCTACATAAAGCAGTCATCAGGAAACATCTAGAACCTGTTTAGAGATGTGAGCTCTGAGTCTTCGACCCTTCCCTTGACTCTGAGTGTATTAGCTGGCCATTCTTCATTTACGATGGGTATTCATAACAATTTCCCCATGATGTTCTACTGCTGAGAAGAAATCATCACAGAGGGTTGTGTCTCTCTGTGGGCATGTGTTTATCATGAAGTTGTCAGATGTATGCATACAGCTGCTTTGTGCACGGTGAGGGTAGAGAGCTGAATGCTATGATGTTGGTCAGCATGGCTTGTACCATCTAACTGTTCCCCAAAAAGCGGACTTCATCAGAAACTCACAAATACCAAATCTGGTGGAAGAATGTGTTGTAAGTGCAGTCAAAAGTTGGTCTGGGGCTTTCTTTCTTTGTTGTTTTGGGGTTTTTTTACCTCTGTTTTTCAATTTATTTCTGCATTATGCTTGTTTACAGTTATGATGAGAGTAATTAATTAAGTATATATGATTTGTAAAAATGTTTTCTATTCAAGGAAGATGAAGCTTCTGAAATTAGACATTATTCTAAAAGAATGCAGAAATGATAAATCAAATTCATGCTGTTGTGACTAGTCTACTGCATGATTAATTATCTCTCATATTTCTACTCTGGACTTCTAGGAAACTTTGCTTAGGTTGTATTTGTTATAAACTCTTGGCTCAGTAGTATTCTTGAGCTTTTGTTTTAGAGGCAACCTCATGGTTATAATGGTTTTAGTTACTCGTTTAGAATTAGATTACTAATTCAGGGAAGCATGCTAACTCTTTTACCCCCTAAAGACATTCCACTTTGAATTTTTTACATAGTGAAATTTTTAATAAGTTATGGTCAAAATTGTTTATGTTCTTGCGTAATAGATATGCTTCCATATTCACCTCTTCAACTCTAACCAAATCTTTCCTGTGGAAGTGAGAATTATTGCTTTCTGTTTTCATAGAAATAGCTCCCCAACTGATAGCTGTGTGCACGACATAGCATATGGGAGATGAAGCATTATATTAGCTGATATTTAAAATGTATCCTTCTTATTATAAGGAATGAAAGCAATATATTGTGCAGCATGATTAATCTTTTCAATACAAGCCTAAATAATAGCTTCCAGTCAGATTTAGTGATTATTTTAAGTATTTTCAGCCTACGTAGGATGAGTATGGTCTTTTGCTTTCTCAAGCTCTTGTAGGATGTTTATTTCTTTTGGTATCCTTCGCTGTAGTGCATTTAGGATTGAAATGTTGCTTCAGGCTGAACATAAGGGCCCACCACAAAGTCTTCCTTTCCCTTTTGTTTAAAATCTTCAGCCACCAGCTCTGACTAATGTCTGGAGTCATCAGCCCATCAGTGGGAGCAACTGGAGTCTCCCATATCTCTTCCTTTCGTCTCCTGCTCTCGCTGTACCTCTTCACAGGGCCAGTTTTACCAACTCAAACTGTTCTATGATTTCTCATATTTGATGTAGAAAATGCTAATGATTTTTGCGGGAGCACGGGACCCTCGTACAACGAATCAATGTGATTTCATAAGAGTCCCTTTATTGTTTACATTACTCCATTCTTATGCATTTCTACAACTGTAGTTCACGCGATCACGCACAACCTGATTGGGTCTCCTGCATTGTCCACGTGCCGTGCATGCACCCTTCAGGACACCTGATTGGTCTCAGTCCAGGATGGTGCAGTCCCTCTTCACCTGTTTTTGTTATTCTCTCTTCTACTGTCTTCGTTCCCAATTTAGAACTGCTTGCATTCCTCAGGCCCTGATAAGGGTGCTAAGAGATAACTTGGCTGGGGCACCCTGACAGGGTTCTCATGCCTTACAACAGATTTTTGAGTCTGAACCATGAGGGAAGAACTGTGAACACAAGCGGTGTCCAGCTTACCAGATCCTTACCTGCACATAGTATAAATCCAGAGTGGCCTTCTCATCCTGTGAACAGGCCTATCCACAATGGGTTAATGAGCTGGCCTGGTGATTAGCCTCTTGGGAATGCTGCTGAATGGCTCAGTAGAGGTGGATGCCACTCCATTCTAGCATGTGGATATAACTGGAGTTTCTAGCTATTGATCAGGAAGAAACATTCAAAGTGTGAGCTGACCCCAGGTTTTGAAATGTGTTACATTTTAATTTGTTTCCTATTTACACAGTGTCACAATTGCCAGCTACTTGCAGAGTTGAGGAGCACCAAGAATGATGCTAAAATTGTTTTTGAGCACTGCAGACACGTTCCTATATCAGCAGGGGGTCTTTGGACCATCCTAGGTTCTGGTTGCTGATGATCTGTTACCTTTGAATTAAGTGATGATCAAATTGCACCTATAGTATCTCTACGGAAGTATGAGGGGCACAGAGGGGCTTGCACTAGGCTCTCAATTCAAGGATGACTTTTATTTTTATAATTCATGCTATTTTTTAATAATGTTTTTACAACTTTTCTTTCTAGAGCTTTCAGTCTTCAAGATTCCTTTATGCCCTAATTAGCTTTATTGTTTATATTACTCTCATTCTCTAATTAGAGTAATCACATCATGGGGGAATTGAGGCTTTTCTGCTTTCTCTCTAATTATTTTTGTTTTGTCAAGCCTGGCTGTTTCCTGCTGCTTATTCTTGTCCATGTGTTTTTATTCTCTGCAAATTGATGTTGTCAAGTACTAATTGTTTTTACTTTATCTGAAGACCTTTTCCATTTTTACTCTTTGTCATTCTTGGCCATCTGTTCAGCTCCACAGTTCTATTTAAAAGTGACAGGACCTATACCCGCAAGCGGGGGTAACAAAGTGTAAGAAGGAAGTGAAGATGGTATCTTTAACTGGCATTCTGGATTCTTCAGCTCAGGTTCTGCCACTTAAACCACCTTCCACCTGACCTTTACCCTCTCTTTTTGTTGCCATTCCTGTGGTTGCTTTGCCCTTCAGCACTTTTTGCAAACTGGTTATTCACAGTAGTGGTGAAGAGCTGCTGAGGTGTGGATTGTCAGTGGATATACGTATGCCTGTGTAACACAAAGCAGTGCTGCTATAGAACCCCTAACAATTAGGAAAAAAATGGAAGTTTTTATAGAAAGTGTTCTGGGTACTAGCCTCAGCATTTGCACGTCCTGGAGAAAAAGAACAAAAGCAAGTGTGGAAAGGTTAATGGTGTGCACAAGGTGAGGTTAGATCAGAATATTATATATCATTTGAAACCTTTTTTTTCCTGTGGAACAAGTGACATTGTTGTGTTTAAAAGTAGAAACAGCTAAATGGTCTTTTCATGAGCCAAATTTCTGAATGCACAAGTTCAAGGTCCACCATCAGAATCGTTATCAAAATTGCTCCCTTTGGATGCAGACTTTGCGTGTAGTGGGATGCCGAGATTAGCCAGGAGTATATCAGCAATACTTCTGAGCACACATTTAAAGTCCTGATACTGTTTTTGTTATCTCTATAGGTTCCATTTTGTAAAAGCTCTAGGTAGTCTTTTACATCAAAGGCCCTGATTAGATTAGAAGAGCCCTTGCTTCAAAATAGCACTTTCTCCACTAAGACTTTCTTTTGTGTGACTGATACTCTCCTGCTTAAAAAAGGAAGCACTTGATAGCTTCAGAGTGTGCAATCATCTCTTCACAGATGAAGTGTCAGTGCAATGTAGTACCTGAGTTGTAATCTGCCCAACATTTGACCTGAAGTACTGGGTAATTCCATCTCTCTAACTCCTTTACTCGCTTCTGTCAAGACTGAAGATATGTGGCTTACAGCAGAGTTTGAATGAGCACTGTGGTCACTCAAGGCTGAAATAACCATATCCAATTGCTCTGCACCAAACACATCTTCTGACTGAAAACACTACTGAACAAACAAGCCGAAGCACTACCTGGAGGTTTTAATTTTGTACAGTCAGACACAGCTCTACAAATTGCAAGAAACTTCACTGTCTTCCATTGTGTTATAAAGTCAAATACACAAATTCTTCTTTTTGAGCTGTCCTTAAATTTAGAAGACTGAATAACCAGTCACCTTTGTGTATTTATTTAGTAGTCTATAATTTCATAATTTCTTTCTCTCACAGCAATAGTAGAAGAAATTTTGGGTTTCCTTTAAGTGGGAAACCCACTTAGATCTCCAAGTGGGTTTCCTCTGGGTATATTGAGGTCTGCATTTTGACTGTATGTCTAGCATATTTCTTCAAGACTTTCTGGTGGTGGGAGGCTGCAGTTTTGAATGGAATAAATCTGAGTGTACCTGAAAAATGTTGATTTTGATAGGAAATGTCTTTGAAAGAGTCTGGTCATGGGAAGATGCTCTAAAATGGCTCAATTATTTAGTCGCTCCCAGAAGCTTGCCCTAGGGCCAGACCTCTGTGATTGTGATTGATTGTCTTCAGCTGCTTCATAAGTCTCGGGATTTATACTTTAGCAAAAATCTCCTTCCCAATGCTAAGCTGCAATAGGGCAAGAAGTAGTTTACTCGCTGTTTAATTATCTGCAACACCAGGACCAAGACTTGACAGAAAGTGTTTGGAAGGGATTGTGCTGCAGAAATGGCGTATTCAGATTTCTTCCCTAATACCAAGAGTACCAAGGTTACTGTAGATACTAGTGGATTTGTAGATGGTGATCTATGTCTCAAATAACATTTATGTTGTTTATGGGAAATAAATTCTTCTATTAGCTCATATTTTATGAAGTATACTAGTGTAAACTTATAAGAATGAGTCTCCTATGAGTATAAGGAAGTAACTACCGTGACAAGTTCAAACTTAACGAAAACCTTAATTTAGGTGAACACCATTTTTAAAGAATATTTAACTAATTAGATAGACTTGTAGCAAAATATTCTATAGATATGTAGTGAATCATTTTACTGCAGACTTACTATTCTGTTTTTATTCTCCTCCAAAGATATCACTTCAATTTTTCAAAATTGTTCAGCTCAAGGTCAAAAACCACTGGTTTTACAGAGAAGACACCACTACTGAAGGTTTCCTCAGAGGAAAATGGGTGAGTTGCTTTCATTTTTCTCAACATATTTTTTTCCTAAGCTCTCTTCTATTTAATTGCATGTGGTTCTTTCTTATATCCTAACGCCAAACCTTCTGGGAAATAAAGTGAATAGCAGGGGCTGTAAGCAAAGAATTACTCTGGAGGACCTTGGCAGCAGAGAAGGGGCTGAAAAAAGGGAAGGGAAGGGAAGGGAAGGATGTAAGGTCTGAGTTCAGGGTGATTAGAGAGCCCTAAGCAAAGACAGCTGCAGATTCTGTGCTCTTATTTCCTCCATGTACTGTTACTTAAGGTGCACTGAAAGACACAGCAGAACACAGAAGGTCCTCATAATGGAGCTTACACACCAAATCCTAAAGTACATCTGCCTGGTGTATCAGAGAACTGGTTCTCTCAGGTGCACCTAAATGTTATGGGGTCTTTGTTCTTGCTCCCCAGTCTACCCAACTGTGTCACCAAGGGGAGCTTGGTCTGTACTGAATAAATCTCTTTCTATGAAATTTCCCATAAAACTCAGGGTGAAGCTAAGGTTCTGCAAGGTCAGTTGCATCTACTACCTGTTGAAATAAACCACTGTTTTGTTTTATTATGTTTACTGAAAATGTGTGACAGGTTGCCGTGTATGGCTCTTCATAATCCAGATTTTACCACAGATGATGATTCATGGGACAACAGCTCTGCAGAATTTGAGCAAAGGTTTCAGCTGGAAAGTGAAATGACAAGTTTTTCCAGATCTGCTTCTTCTGAGAAAAATGAAATCTTGGACAGCCTTCATGTCAAGTTCAATTTTTCAAAGATGAGGTCTGAATTCAAACATTAATTTCTTTTTTTTTTTTTAAATTTCTGTATGTATTTGTTTTTATGCATAGATGTCTAGAAAATGATTTATTTATGTAAATTAACAAAATAGCACTCCATATTTAGACTGTATGTTACCATTGATAGCTTGAAATTGATTACAGATTCTATGTAATGATCAACAGCCCCTTGTTCTAACAAGAATCCATCATAGCACCTATTCTAAATTTGTAATTAACTACCTTCTATATTGCATTTAACATTTCTTTGAAACTAATTTTTAAAAGCCCCATGGTTGATTCCATAGCAATTTTTTTCCTTCAGAGTTTTGTTGCTTCACTTTAATTAAAATGCATATGTAAAAGTTCTTTTGTAGTCATTACAGTAGCTTTTCACATATACACAAAGCAAAATATAACTAAACATTTTTCTATCTTGGACAACATTAATATATTTCCCTATTTACCCCAAAGTAGTCTTTTATATCATTTAGGCATGGGGGAAATGGAATCTGTTAATATATTAAAAGATAGCAATATCATAAGAGCTTAACTTCAACTTTTTTCAGGATATTTTTGCTGGTGATTTAACTAGCAAAATATTTAATCTTGGATACTAATTCCCTCTGCCTCTTCCAGAGGTTCAGTGCTTTTTCTAGTTTGGTTTGGCATCTGCAGATAGCTCTGCTGGGTCTCATGGAGTCCAGCACTGTAGGTCTGCTTGTCCTTGTTGATCTGCAAGGGGATGTCAGTGCATCTTTTCCCAATCTGTGTGTTGTCTTAGCTCATCACTTTGCAATTGTTTTCCTGCTTTCATTGTACATATGGCATTGTGCTCTCCTGCTTTGCTGCTGAACAAATGGAGCAGGAGAATTACGATGACTGCAATTAGTGCAATGTGAACATATGCAAAGAAGTTTGGAAGGTGTCTTACTCCACATTCGTGGTAGATTTCCCTGACATTTGATGGAACAAAGGTATCGATTGGGAGTGTGAAATCCCTAGTTTCCAGTACAGCATAGGTTTATAATCTGGGGAGGAGCACCCTTTCCTGGAAGAACTTCCCTTGAAATATTTTCACTGCTATAGTGTGGGTTGTACCTACAGGATCAGCTCCTTGGCTGTTGTAAATCAGCACAACTCTGCTGAGATAGCATATGAATCCTGACACCATATGCAGATCAGACTAAAAATCATTTGGCTTAGAAGAGGGGGTGAAATCCTTCATAGATTTATACTTCGTGCATTTCCAACTGAAGGAGAATAGGATTGTGCTGGAGGCATATATCACCATAGGATTTGGCACAGGGCTCGTACTTGCATCGCTGTGCCAGATTAGCACTGTAGGAAGAGACAGATTGCAAACCATGGATGAGTCAAAAGCTGATCATGTCTCAAATGTAAGCTGTTAGAAGTGCTGCTTCCCTAATACAAAATGCCATGAAAACAAACAGACGGGAGGAAAAGACCCTTCTAAATTCTTCATTTATTAAAACCATTTCCAAACCCTTGTTTTTACTACATCTTGCCAACTCGTTGGATGAGATTCTGTTATTTACAAACAATTGGTTATTAATTTATAAACGCTTAATTAATGTTTTTTAAAATTTCATTTGTGTCTTAAAATCAAGGGGCTTTTTCAATAATAACTTTAATTATTATTATAAATTATAAATCCAAAGTGCAAACAAAAATATCAAGTACATTAAAATTAAACTAGTCTGGATTAGGATTTATTAATTCATAACATAATAAATTCTCAAAATTCCAGAATGAAACTGTAATGTAGAGATAGGGAGAATAGACAAGCAGGACAGAGGATGTATGACTAAGCTAGCACTAAGTATTTTCCATAAATCACATAATACCAAAAGAAGTTATCAGTGTTGAAATGCTAATAATGGCTTTAGTCATCCTTCCTTTCTTTTCATGCCTTTATTACCTTCTTCTCTCTGCCATCTTGCTTTTCAGTAGAGCAGGGCTACCTGGAATTTTTAGAAGAAACCACCTAACTGGCTTCCTTCTCCTCTTCCTCTGCCTTCTCTAGATTTTTATGCAGTACAAAGTTTAGGTAAAGTTGTTACCACTTGTATGGACTGTAGCCCCTTTGTACCAGTTTGTCTATGACAACACACTTTTATTAGCTGCTGGTTTTTATTAGCTGCTGGTTTTTATTAGCTGCTCTTTGGAAAATTTTAAAGAGGGGGGAAACTTTAGAAAACAATGTTTTTCAAAAATGGGTCTCCAGTCAGTTATGTTGCTATCTGTCAACGAATTGATTTAGGGACTTATTTCCACTGTGATTAAAAAATATTTCTGACATTCTTCAGACTATTCTGCTTTAATATTTTGTCCTGTAGCATCTGTCAGTGCAGATTTTTATTGCACTATTCTTTTTCACCTAATTATCCCGGTAACTTGAAATGTTTTCCTTCTTGCTTGTCATCAGGTTTAGATCAAGCCTTGCATTTGTCATTCTGTCAGAAAAGCAATGTTTGAATGTTTACTTTTGAAAAAAATGAAATAAGAATATTGATGCTTTCAAAATGAAAATATGTAACGAGGTCAAATCAACAGAAAGGGTTCTGTAAATTAAGACATCAGTATAATATTGATTAGCAGTTAGAAAATTTTTAGTTGAGTTGTCTTTTGAGTAAGATTAAAAAATGGTAATTTAAAAGGCTAAATCTTAAGATTTTTTTCTCAAGACCATGCATTTTCAACATCCACATTTTAATTTAGAGTTATTCTTGCCTAACACACTCGGTAGTAAGCTTGGACAATTCAGAGTGTTTTGTGGCATCTCATTTCCCGAACAGAGCATTCCTTCAAAGGACACAGATGTGCTATAGAAAAAATACTTAGTTCTGTTAGTAGACTTATACTTGTTAAGTATATTTGGTTTTAAAAGATACTGTTAAACCAAGATTCTTAAAGGTTGTTCTTGTCTTCAAATTGCTTTTTCTAATACTTTTCAGGGTGTGTGTTAGAAATCCAGTTTTGAGGAAGTCACTCATGACACGATCTGTCTATGCAACAAGCTGTGCTTTCAGCACAGCCACACCACCTCCCAGTGATGACAATGCTCCTTTGCCTCTCTGGGAGAGACAAGAATGAGTTGAGGGGGATCTGGGTCTGTCAGGGGCCAGCAGCAGTAGCGGACAAGGGGTTTCAGGATCCAGCACCAGCTTGTGCTACAGCCTTCCCTCAGATTTTCCAGGGGGCAAATCCTCCCTCCTGCGCCTTGAGATCCAACTGGCAGCGACCTGGTGCAGGAGCCCTGATAGTCACCAAAGCTTCCCAAGCCACTGCTGACCTTGCTTTGCGGGATCTGTACTCTGATATGGTATATTATCACCCATAAGTGCTTCCCATAATGTTTCTGAAATGTCAGAGCTGTTAAGAGAACAGAAAAGGTTGGTTTTAAACTAGCCAGATAGTGAATACATGTCTCTGTGTTTCAGATGCTGTCTAAACTTCCTGAAAGTTTCCAGCCTTTTTATCTTCGTAGTTGTCTGCTCTGTAAGTATTGAATTTGTAGTCTTCCCTTGGCCCCCATTTCCTTAGAATTAGTTCCAAATGAGCTATGATATTTTCTCTTAGCTCATAGAAGATGTCTCGAGGTAAAAAATGGCAACACTGTGCAGGGCTTTATGCCTAATCACACTCCTATTTGGTGCACCCCACAGGACAATGTGGTTGGGTAAGCAGTTGAGATGAAGGAAAAGGCAGCTTAAACCCAAATTTGTAGGTCCTTTGTGGATGCTTATTGAATTTAGGATGGGTCTTTTAATCCTGCCACTTGAGGAGTGCTCATAGGGAAAGCTGTGCTGGAGAGGGTGCCCCAGCAATGGCAGAGCTTCACTGTGTCAAAGGCAGAAGGTGATGGGGAGGTTGGCATCTCCTTGGGGTGGCCAAAGTGCTGCCCTCCCTTAACAAAATCTTCAAAATCAGCAAAATCTTAGACTGAAAGTGTAGAGAAAATTTTCAAAAAGTTGGAGTTTATTCTTTTAGTGGCTGTGAGGAACTCCTTTCTGGGTAGCAGGGCTTCTGTGTCAGGAAAAAAAATAGATGACACTGCTTTTCCTCAGGTATGGGTGTTGCTTTCCTGACAGATCGTGAAGATTACAACTTTGTCCTAAGAGACATTTCAAAAAAATGCATAGACTTTGGCTGTAAGTTAACAGAAGGAATGTTACTTATCCTTGTTAAGTATCCCAGAGATGCTTTTCAACAATGGTGGAAATATACCTGAAAATACTGAAACAATCTCACAATTGAATGTGCAATTTGAAAGAGTCTTTTTAAAGTATTTGAGATAAGTTTAACAGTTCTTTTTCAGTTTTTGCATTACTAGTGGATGTTTATTTTTATCCTCGCCCTAGATTTTATTTGGCATTTATCCAGATCAAGGTATGCCCTGGCAGATGTTGGCTGTATCACCTCTGGAAAGCTTCTGTATCCTTCTTTCATTGAAAAAAAACCTGATCTGAAGTTTCACTGATAAAATGGTTGAAAGGGTGGGTGTTTTCTGTCTTATACCCTGAGAGGACTGGGTGTCCTCAGAGCCTTGGCTGCTTTTAGACTTGTTCTTTGACTCAGACCCTGCTGTGCTCCCTCTCCAAATTGTACTGAATCACGCTTGCTGGGGCCAAGAAACTGTTTAGAAGAATAAGCAATAGAATAACCCCAAGTAAAAATTATTCATCATAGGTGAATACAGATCTGAATGTGAAAAGTCTTTGAGGGATGAACATTCAGTTAGTAAACAAAAACTTTTGCAAATGAATTATATTTCTTACTCCCAATATATTTCTAGTTTAATCAGTCTGGCCTGAAATCTGCTTGATTCTTATTTCACTAGTGTTAAAAGAAGATTCACCTATAGATATATTCCACAAGCTCCTGCAAGGTGCCTTGTTTTGAAAAGGTGCAGTAGGTTTTCATTTTTGAAGTGTTGCGTTCTTGTATATAACTGGTCAGTTCCATAGCTTTGAGCAGGGAGAGTCCATTTTTAATAGATTTAATTATTAGCATTCTCACTGTCACCAACACTCTATAATGCACTAATTAGTGGGGTAAATGAGGAAGAAAATGTTAGTGCTTGTGGGCAATTTGTAATTAAAAGTTGAGATTGCTTTTTGGAGGGAAGCAAATGGACTTTTAGTAGGACCAGTGACAACTTCAGCTATAAACTCCCATCAATATCCTGTTCACATCAGTGTTGTTGGTCCTCCTTGAAACCGTTGTTGAAAGCTCCTATGGTGGTGTGGTGTTGAAGAAGACTCTATTAAGAAAACTCTTACTCTGTTCCCCTTTCCAGCTCAAAGAAACAATTTGCTTACTTGTTGTCAATTGATCTGTTGCTAATTCATGTGTTTTCTATAATATTCTTAGTATGTAAGAGTATGTGTTAAAGAGTATGCAGGTATCTCTGGAGTAGATTCATTCTCATAAATTGGTAGGTTCAGAGCTAGAGCAATGTCTCTGATAAACTGTGAATGAAATATCCTATAATACAGCTAGATGTACCCTGAGGGAACAGTATAGCTTTGCTGTGAAACTGTGAATTAACCACAGCAGGGTTGTCACAGCCTCATCTGCCAAACAAGGGTGAATTGGAAGTGAGTCTTTAAGTTCAAGTTTTAGTCAACTGTCATAGTGTAAACTGAGGATTTCCTCTCTTTCCACAGATCTTGGGTTGGAATCATTGCTGTTGCATTGTACACATTAACTCTGCAACCAATTATTCCCTTTGTTTGTTCCAGGGAGCTGCAGTTGGGACTGGGATTTGACTACAAACAGGTGTTCCTGTGTTTCACATTTTACCTATCATATCAGGATGCTTTGAGACAAATAGCTGTCAGACAGTCAGAATATAGCATTTCCATTTCTTACTTGACAAACCCAAAGCTAAAGCTTTTTCGTTTGTGTAATGTATGTTGTGAAGTGGATGTTCCATCTGCTGTGTGATGTCACTGAGCTGGGGAAAAGTGCGAGGCAAGAAATCCAGCAAAGCCATGCTTCTTTTTCAAGGTGATGTAGTAATTCAAGCAGAAGAGTCAAGGAGAAAGATTGCATTTCTCAGAGAGTTTTGGAAAAGGCACCAACAATCCTGAATGTCCTCTTACTGTTGCTGTCAGTCTCCAATTGCACAGCAGTAAGTTCATGTGGCTGTCTTCCACTTTATTGCATAGTGAAGAAAGTATTCCACTTCTTGGCTAGGCCTAGGTAATGTTAACCATTCAGACAGCAGTGTTGAAGATGGAATTTATGCTGGCTGACAGACTGCAGTACTGCCAATGGACACTACCTACTACTCTCTGAATGACTATAAGAATTTAATGGTAGGTGTGCAGGTGTGCTGCAGTAGTCCTTGTCACAAAGCCCTTGGAGGTTATCATGGGCGACTTTGGGTGGAAAATAGGTATCTTAGCTCATGATGCCAAATTATGCAAATGAACACACTTTACCTCTTGCATATGCTTCAAAAGCTGTTAAGAAGTGTTAAATAGGTACTAACCACTATATATATATATTTTTCTTTATTTTTAAAACTCCTTCCTCTCAGTTCTTTTTCTTTCAAGAAATGCTCAAGCATGTTGATGCCTTATGAATGTGTGCTCACACATACAATATATGTCCATACACTAGAAAAGTCAAAACAAAGTGTGCAATATTTTAAAGAAACGACTCAAGTGATTTCTTTTGGACTTCATGTCCTTTGTCAGCCTGGTGTCACCTGGATATTTTTGTTTTTTCTGCCATGCCCATGAGACCTCAGGTGTGCTCCGAGGCAGGACTCTCCTTCTCTAGTGCTCAGCTGATGTGGGGGTGACCTGCATTTCAGATGACATCTCTGTGTTGCTATACCTTTGCCTCTTGTTTGCTTTTACTCTAGCTGTTTTTCTTCCCATTATCTTCTTTGTTATTAGCCCACTTGTATCTCCTATTGCTTTGTCCATCCCCATGGGTACAAACCTGGTGTGTAGCACTGAGGCATGCTGACTGCAGATTCTGGAAACAATATCTTGCTTCCTGTGAATTAATAGAAGCTTTCTGAGTCTATAATTTTGTGTGTGCTTGGTTGTTTGTTTTTGGTTTTTTTTTTAATATTGATTTCCCTATAGGCACCAGACATATATTCGGTGATTTTACTATAGTTTTTCAAAATATTGGTAATGTCTGTCTTTGACAACACTTGGGATTTATTGGTTTTTAAATTCTAACAGTCAGCTCTATAATACCAGAAAGAAGTAAGTTTATACTGAAGCCTGACTACAGGACCCTTTCTCCAGGAAGCAAGATTCAATATCCCTATTGATGTATAATGTGTGAAGCGTTTTCAGATCTTTTGTTCAAAGGCTGTATGTTAAGGGGAGAGCATCAGTAATTATTAAGATGATAGAAGAAGAGATATAGAGTCTTAATAAATTCCAACATTTCTTTGTTTAATTACATGTACCTATTGTAAGACATGAACATCCTTATTTTCTCTTAACTCTTTGGCCATTCAGGCCTTCAGGAAACGTCTCTCCATTAACTGGGTGATCAAAGAGTGAATGAGAAATATTCTTGTTCTTCTCCACAACTGACATACATTTTCAGACTTGGAAAATCTTCTGAAGTGCTAAATATACTTTGCATTAATTCCTTTGTTTGTAATAACTACTGCCCTGATCTAAGCAAACTTTAAAGTTTTGTCCAGCAATGGGGAACAGACAACTGGAGCAGAACTAGACACTAACTTTTTGACTTGAACTAGGCTTTATGAAGTTAAAAAGTAATGGGGATTCATGGATGCTTTTGAGGAATTATGCAATCAAACTGAATGCTGTTTCATTGTCATTTAAAGAAGCGTCTGTCTCCCTGATACAGTGCCTTCTTTCTTTCACTGTACTGCGTGCTATTTCTTCACTCCTCAGTAGCAGAAATATTTTCTTTTTTTAAAAAAAGGTAAATCTTCAGCTCATTCCTTTGCAATGGATCTCACATCTACCTCGCTGAACTATGAGTTTTGATCTGCTTCAGTAGCAACATTTTCATCCCTTTCAACATCTATACTTGTGCCCATTCATGTTATAGGTGAGGGAAGGCTAGATCAGTGTGGGCAAAGCAATTTAATTTTCCTTTTTTGGACTGATTGTCAGAAATTACCTGGGGAGTGGACTGTGAATTCTTCCTGAGTCTGGCCAAGGATCTTACATTTTTGTAAATATATTTCAAAGCCTTTCCGTCCTGATCTGGTTGTCTGATTAAGTGTTTGGTATCCAGTAAATTTTTTGGAGCAAGCGATGACATTTTGAAAATTAAATATTTGCACAGCACCCAGTGTGAAGAGTTTTTTACTCAGTTGCTCTTTAAGTTCAAAATAAAACTCAATAAAAATACATAACCTGAAGTCACACCTGAATGGGTATCTGCTTACTCCAAATCAGACAAAACCAGAGGTACCAAATTGACTAGACAGGGTCTATTTTCATGGATGTATCTCCATCCTCAGTAACTCTGAGAGATTTCATCACTTCCAGTCCAGGATTAAGGTCTCAAATTCAGAAAGTAGAAGATGTATCTCAGTAGTAAAAATATGTTGAATTTTAAATCACAGACTAGATTTCTCATTTCTTTGGATTCAGTGAAACTACTGAGAACAATTCTACATATGGTTGAGGGGTCTCCAGAACAAGCGGACATAAGACCCCTTATGATTAAATTCCTTGCTAAAGTTGCATGAGTTTGAATGATTTCTGCATGAATTTGCGTTATTGGTGCAACTGTTAATCGTGGAGCAAAGAAACGTCACTAGAAAAACTTGCAATCATGCCATGACCATTAGTGACATGGAAAACAACTGTTCCCACTTCCTGAACAAGAGGTGTGTATAGAAAGAAAGAAAGACTGTGAGGCAAAGAGTATAGTCATATTTTAGCAGAATTTTCAGCTTCCGTGAAGGTTCTTTTCCAGGGAGCATAAATGAATGTAATTAATTACAAAACCTCTCTAATCCCTTTAATTCTTTTCTCCCTTTGAATATTTTTTTTATTTTGTAACTCTAGTTTTCTACTGCCAGAATCTCCTCCATAATTTTTCCTTGCAGAAAGCATTTAAAAATAATTTCTGTTTTCGATGTTGTTGGAAATGTACTAAGCATTTAGGCCTGCAGGCAATGTTCAAGCTGTTAAATAGATGGATGAAGACCAGGACCATATGCAGAGGCAGCCAAGAAGTAGAATCTCAAGGTACAGTTGATGAAATGCTGTAGAAATGAGTTTGTTACAGAACTTCTCAAACTGACAGAGTAGAGAGAAAGGATGGATCCACCGTATACAATAATGGAACTGGATTACTGGCACTCAAAAGGTGGAAAATAAAAAGATTATAGAGCATTCATCAGATGGGGAAACCAATAGGGACAGAGAAGTCTGTGGTTCAACTTGTTATACTGTGAAGGGATGATGTAGAAACAACCCCATCAGCTACAAACAGAGATAGGAGATAAAAAAAAGCACAAATACTAATGCAGAAATAACACCAGCTAAGGACAATATGCAAAAATGGATGCTAAGACCCAGGGAAAAGGCCTTCTTTAAAATGGTAATATCCTAGAGAAACTAGTGTAAGCGACCTGGTCATAAATCAGGATAAATGGTATATAACTACCTCAGAAACCTGGTGAAAAATAATCCATAGACCTAGCATTCTTAAGGTACATTTTACAGTATACAGAATAGGATATACAAATAGATGTTAAAGAAAGCATAAAGTCAGCTATCTGTGTGCAAATCCAACAGAGAATCTGTCAAACATGGCTTTTTGGCTGCCTCTGTACACACTGAAATAATTACGTGATGTAGGGTAGAGCAGGGACTCATCTCAGCTACTCCTGAGTTAGTCATCCTAGGCGCTTTTTATAGTTAAAAGAACGGATGTTCCTCATGGACTGCTCTTCTCATTTTCACGTAGAGGTCCAAAATGAAGCAATGAATTCCATCTTAAAAGCACCCTCTTTTCACTGTTGTTAAGGAAGCAACCATCATATGCAGATGTCAAAAGTACAGAAGCATAAATTGTGCTGAATGAATACCAGTATAAATGTTTAGCCACTGCATCCCATTGCATCATAGTGTCTACATAAGCCACAAAAAAATAAAGTAACGTGAGGTTACTCTCACATGCTCCTCAAAACCTCTAGGAGCAGCTCTTCAGAAAACCAGGACTGGGAAACACAGCTCTTGGTTCAGCTGTGTCATGGTTGGACCCTGGCTAAGTGCCAGGCACCCATGGCAGCTGCTCACTCATTCCCTCCCCTGCCACAGCTGGGCAGAGGAGGGAAGGAGAGGGGGGAAAAAATCCCAGGGAATTAACCCAAAGGTCCATGAGTTGAGATAAGGAACCGGGAGAAAACGCTCCAAGGACAAGCAGGCTCACCTTAAGTTGCAAAGTGAAATTTATTGCTACCAGAGTTAGAAGGAGGATATGAGAAATAAACTAAACCTTTAAAAGACACTGTTCTTTTCACTCCCCACCCCTCCCTCCCTCTCACCAACATTGCAAGGAGGGGCAGGGTGTGGAGGTTGAGGTCTGTCCATTTCAAAGATCTTCTTGCCCTGCTTAGG
>VYZT01025211.1:3190-38346 GCA_013400735.1 Pomatostomus ruficeps
AGTGAGCGTGGCAGTCATTTGACCCCATAGCAAGTAATGACAAAGCACTCATGGAACAGAAAAATGAATAATTTTCTACTGGCTTTGCTCCCTGTACTGGCTTAAGAGGAGAATCAGACAATTACTACATTTAGGGATAAAGGAGAAATGGAGAGAACTTATCCTTTTGGTGGCAGCTAGCTTAGATGTGTCACAAAATCACCTTCTGTGTTCTGTTCTTTATCAGAGTGTCAGCTGTGAAATGCATGGTGGACACCAAATTACAGGGAAAAAATCTTTTCATGTTCTGACAAAAAGAGTCCCCATGTAGTGTTCATTCTGGCATTTGCCAAAATACCATCACTGGGCATATGATGGGAGACAAAAAGGGAGAGAAAGAAGGCATGATTTAGTGGCATCATTTTTAGTTCTCTTGCCAAACACATCAACCCAGACATCAGGCGTCTTTGGCTTTTTAGGTCTTACTGTGAAAAGAGGCCTCTCAATCTGAGTTTTCTCAAAAAGACAATGAACACTGAGAAAGTCTGAGTGGCTTTTGAAGGGCAATAGCAAGAGACAACATGCATAAGGAGCACCTACCCCATCTGCAGTAGTGTCATTTTACAGAGTCAGCACCAGTTACCAGGGTTGAGTTGTGAAATGCTAGAGCGGAGTCAATAACAAAGTGAGTTTCTGCAGTGGTGTGATTTCAGCAGTACGGACATGGTGTTTTCAGACATTCTGCTTGTGAGGTTCACATAGAGAAGCCTGTTCTGATGTTCCTGAGCAATATAACTGAAAGGTCTTCCTGGGAGCCCTTCCCTGGCTGGAATATCAAATCAACCATATGCTTTTCCGTATTGTCTCACCTCTGAGAAGGAGTTCTGCTTTAAGATTACAAAAACTATATATGCCAAATACAGCTAATGACAGAGTCTTGGAAGAGAGTTGACTTGGTTTTTGATGGAAATTTACTTGGCTCATGAAAAGTTTACAGCATTTCAGTTTGCTGGCTTTCAAAATTACCTACTTAAGGTACCTTCATCTACTATTTGTTAAGTAACAACTTTTTTTGCCCCTAACAAGATAAATATTTATGGACTATGCCACAAGAAAGCATTGTTTAGCAGGTCATTACTCTCTCTGAAATATTCTTGATGTGAGTAGGCAGATTTAATGCTGAGTTCAGGATATCAGGTTTTCAATCATTTCATTGAGTCAGTAGCCAGTTCTGATCCCCATGGTTTGGAGAGGATTATATGCAGGTCACTTATAAAAGGATTCAGTCTTGCACAGGTCTGAAGGAAAAAATGGTCACCTTACTGTAAAATATGTGTTTCTTTTGAAAAATATTCTGTATACAACCCATGGCAGAGTCCTTTGAAAATGTGGAATGGCTTTGAACTTATGTGAGGCCCATCCTTAGAGAGACAGTTTTTCTGCACAGACCCAGTGACATTGGAGCTACCAAATTATACTTTTCTTTGAACAGCATTGGGAAGAAGCATAGCATAATGTCAGAAAGATGTTCATTTCATGGTCTCAAATAAAGTTTATTCAAGGGGGCTTTTTTTAAACAGTCTTTATATCTGCACTGAAAATAGAACTGAACTAATGAACCAGTGAACATGGTGCCAGACATCAGGTTAATTGTCCTGTTGAACTTTGCTTAACACAGACGTACAAAAATACTATGAAATTGTATGCAGAGATATACATTCTCCGTTTAAGAATTCAGATATTTGCTTCTATCAAAGCTGTTCCTTAGAGTTGTAGATTCCCCATCCCTGCAAGTGTTCAAGGCCAGATGGAACAGAGCTTTGAGCAACCTGGTCTAGTGGAAGGTGTCCCTGCACGTGGCAGGGGTGTTGAAACTGGATGGTCTTCAAGGTCCCTTCCAACCCAAGCCATTCTATGAATTGTAGGTGTTTTGAATCCTGAGTGTCCACCAGGAAAGAAAATAATAACAGTGACCACAATATTCAAATTGTCATAGAAAGAAAGCCTTAACGCACTTTTGCTGTATTTGGATTATTTGGGAGGACCTTTTTGTACCTTCAATTCGAAAGTAGAAAGAGAATTCTCTTGACGAAGTCTGAAAACCTTATTTCAATATTGCAACAATACATTAATGCCTCAGGGCATTAGTATAATGCATATGAATTACAACTGTATAACTTCTTTGTAATCAATGTGCAGTGATTCTGTGGGCCTATTTACAGGATTAAAAACAGCTATCATGAAGCCAGTAGCAAACTTAGACAATTGTATTCCCCCATTTAGTCAGCAGTAATGACTTAATTTGCTTTAAATGACTTGTCCATTGTACTGTTTTGTATTTTTAAGCAATAAAATTTAAAGATGAAACAAATTGCTTGGTCTCTTTGCCAGAGAATTTACTTTAAGATTTGTTCTTTTTAGGGTCGTGTGATAAAGGGGTCCTACAAGTTCCATGCCATTATCACAACATTTGAAATGATCTTGACTGACTGCCCGGAGCTGCGTAACATTCCATGGCGTTGCGTGGTCATTGATGAGGCCCACAGGCTGAAAAACAGGAACTGTAAGCTTTTGGAAGGACTCAAGATGATGGACCTGGTCAGTGTGAACATCTCTTATCTTTGAGTCTTCTGTATTTTTATTACTTCTGATTTACGGTTTAATCAACAAGTAAAATAAAAAGTTTTTTTCTCAAGTAAATCATCAAGTGTTAAGACGAATGAGGGAAGGCAGATGAGAAAGTCTCTAAAATACCTGGAAGCATATGCATACCTTCAGTTTTGGAGTGCTGATATCTAATAAGTTTTTTTTGTTAATTTAGATGTAGAATTATGTGAGTTCTCCTAAGAGAATCAAGATAAATTTATTCTTTCCTTCCTCTCCCTTCATGTGACTTAATCCATAGTCACTTCTTCACGTAGATATTTATTTAGAAGTATAATGTGATCAGGCGGCCAAATTTTGCCATAAGAGTTAAACTGCTCTGCATTAATATCAACTCTAATGTTAATTTGTTGTGTGACCATAAGGCTGTTCTTTCACATTGACTAAGGAAGGGCAAATGAGTTGGTTTCTGATGCTTACATAAATATGTATTACATTATGTGTACAAAATAGGTGTATTAAGCTCATAGAGAAAAATAAGATAAAGATATTTACCATTTAAAAACCACAATAATTACTTCTTTTTGGGCAGAATATTCTTTAAAAATGTGAGAATAATTCAGTCATGCTAAGCTAATACCTGTAATTCAGTTTGTAAAAATGCTGTGTACCATTTGTTTTTCTTATTATGGTTCCTATTAGAGCAGAGCTGAGCTCATAATCTTATAGACTATATAGATAGAGATATGGGACTTCTCACAGAAGTTCTTGTTATACTGCTGCATTTATGTTTGGCTCTGGGATAGTTGCTGAATCTGTCTGGGCTCCTTCTCTAAAGGAACATGCAACTTTTGTCTCTGCCACTCTCATGCTCTGTGGCGTGTAGCAGGAAAGTAGAACTCTGCTTCAGGTTTCCTGTTAAATCCTGCTTTGGTCTCCTGCCCTGAGATCAGTGCACTGAGGTCAGTTGGAGGTGTGGTAAATCAATGAATTTTCACTGGAAATGCTGGGATAAGTTCAACTGTTATTTTGTCATTTAAAGTTCATTGTACTTGTGAAAGGGATGGGATGTTGTGGACCAGTAAAATATCTTCTTGTATTTTGGAGGACTTTTGAAGCTGCTTAAGTAGTGGGGTGTTTTTCTGGGCTATCACTGAAGGAACACCAGAGTACCAGTTAGAAATGTCTTGAGAAGAGTTTTATGTAAGTAGCTGGGGGAGGGGACAGGAAGCAAAGATGAGACAGACATATGGTGACAAGGGGAAAAAATTATGTGTATTTTTCCATTAAAAATTATAGTGATGGATTCCTAGGCAATTATTTCTTAACCTTTCAGGAGCATAAAGTGCTGCTTACTGGAACCCCTTTGCAAAACACAGTAGAAGAGCTGTTTAGCTTGCTTCACTTCTTGGAACCAGGTCGCTTTCCATCAGAAACCACATTCATGCAAGAATTTGGGGATCTTAAAACTGAAGAGCAGGTAAACCTACCTTGCACACTTACTTTTCTATTTAGATATTGTGAATTTATTCATTTAATTGTATCTTAATTTCATTACTTGTTTTTTCAAATAATACCTATTTGCTACCTAGAAAACAATGGTAGGTTTATCCCTTTTTTTGTTTCTTTATTTTCATTTAGTTGAGGAGGTTTTGCTTTTGACCAGAAGTAATTTTGCCTTATCGCTGTTCTGTTTTGTTTTGGTTTTTAGTCCTTTGTCCTTTGATCTTGCAGAAACAGGAAAAAATTCCCTTTGTTAAAATGTAGAAATGTAGTGTTTAAAAATAGAGGTGGGGTGTCTTGTAATGGTTTCTGGATGTAAATTCTTCTAAGAGAATTAACTTGTCAGTTGACATTCTTCCTTAAGCATCAGAGTGAAGGAACTGTCCCTGTAACTTCTGTGGAATTATCATCTGAGAGTTTTCTCAATGACTTAAGTGCAGACAGAAACATGCTTGAAACCCAGTTTAGCAAGAGGTAACCAAATGGAGGGAGATTTTTTTCTTTTAATCAGAAGTAGATTTCTCAAGCTGTCCAATGCTTGAGAAGAAATGCATAAATCATTACAAGTGAAAGACCCTAGATGCAACGTTTTATAGCTGAAGTGTAAAATGTTTCTTTGTATGTATCAAAATGTGTTAAAAGACCAAACCACCTTAATATTAGGAGTTAACTGAAGCATGGCATCTTAATTTGGCCCTTTGTATCCTGTGATAATAACTGCATGCATTTTTGTGTGTAACTTTGTCTGAAAATTCAATTTTTGATATCTCTTAACTTTTGGCTGCTTGAATTTGTTGACTTTCTTTGAGAACAACTCTTTAATACATAATAGTCTAAATTGCAAAATAGCTCTTCCTCTAGCCCTTGACCTCCTGGCAAAATCATAGGATTTGTTTCCATAGGTTGTGCAGGCTATTGCATGTCAGTCAGAATGGACACTGACCTGACTGAAAGTGAGCCAGCTCTGATGCAGAAGCTATGTATTCCTGTTAATGTAGTGTTTGAGCTGGAGCTAATATATCCTGACTCTCAATGTCGCTTTTGTCTGGCCAGCTCAAAAGGACTGAAAGCTTTTGAAACCATATATGGAACTATTACTAAAATAATGGCATTGGCCATGATCAGAATTAGAGCCTGGATTACTTGGCCCAACAAGTTCAGAAGAACTTCCTTATCTGTTGACACTCAGGTGTTTTGGAGTTGGATTTGTCTTTCAAGTGGTGTGGCAGGTTATAGGGTTTCTTCTCCATTCCTTGCAATCCTATTCCATACATTTTCTTAATTGTTCATTCCTCCATGCTAATTACCTTTTTTGTTCTGAAGTTGCTTTATTACTGAGGGAATGAAGTAAATTCAGGAGAAAGTATCTTTTGGTCTTTTGTTCATATTTCTGCTGTGCAGCTCTGCATCAGGAGATGATGACCAATTTCAGGGTGAATTATTAGCTCTTCAGCACTGAGATGGTTTGTACTTTGAGACACAGCCTAAAACAACCTAAATGCCAGGTGTTTCTGGTTTTTTTTATTATGGAATACATTTGAGCTTTTTGTGTAAGGGACTTTACAAGAACTTAAAAAAACTTAGCCTTTTTTAAAAGAAAACTGACATTTTCTCCTTTGCCCCTCCCACCCGTTAGGATGTGTCTTAAAGAATATGCCACAAAACCTGGAGACACTAAAAATTATCAGTGTCATAAAAATTAACAGAAATAAAATGTTTTCATTTTTAGACCAGTCCTAAATAGTGTTCGACTTCAGTGGATGTCAAATCTAGGGAAATAAGAAAATAATTAAAGCAGATACTTAAAGTGGGAAAATAACATTAAATACTGATCAGAAGTGAACTGCAGAAGTTATCTTAAAGTGTTAGATTTGCTTATTTAACAAAGCTTTACATCATTTGTGTGTAGTACTGTCCTTGTCTAGAAGAAAAATTCTGAGTGAGATCTATTTAATAGCAGACATCACTAAACAGAAGGGCTACACACCAAAAATAGACTTTAGAAGTGTGTATGTCACTGAGTTAACAAGGAGAACTTCCTACTGAGTGACTGAGGAAAGATTTTTTACAAATGCTCTCTGCATGGCATCTAAGGTAGAAAACAAGGATTTTAAAATTAAGGAAATTGAAAAATGAATATTTGGTTCTTAGCAGTTTTAATTCAGTTATTTTATTGAACATCTGTTTTCCAGGTGCAAAAACTGCAAGCTATTTTGAAGCCGATGATGTTGAGACGTCTCAAGGAGGATGTGGAAAAGAACCTGGCGCCCAAAGAGGAAACCATCATTGAAGTTGAGCTGACAAATATTCAGAAGAAATACTATCGTGCTATTCTTGAAAAGAATTTCACATTTCTTTCCAAGGGTGGAGGTCAGGCAAATGTACCTAATCTTTTAAACACTATGATGGAACTAAGGAAATGCTGCAATCATCCATACCTTATTAATGGTAGGCTGCCTACTTTTCTCCTCAATTGAAAAATGATTGTAAAGATGTTCAGTAGGTATAAATTCTATTTTAATGTGTCTTTTTGTTTATTCATTTATTTTAGGTAGGAAAGTGAGATAACCTTTTAGGTTCTCATAGATATGGATATCTGCTAGCCAGGACAGCACTGCTTTTGCAGGCATCTGTGCTGCTTTTTTCCCAAGGCTTCCTGACAAACTTAGCTGTTACTGAGTTAATGTTGGTATTATAAAATTTTCCCTTCTGTTATTTGTGACAAACAAGACATCAGTCATCCTGCGGGTTGTTGGATGCTGGCATGAATATGGCAATTTTTTCTTCAGTTATAGTTAAATGCTACTTACTTTCTTGCTGTCATAAGTTAGTAACTTCAAATTTCTGAATAAAAGTTGCAGGGTAAGAAATCATGATCAAGCCTGCTTTTATGACCACATGTTGTCAGTTAATTTTCCTAATTTAACTAGTAAGAGAAAGATTAGGATGAATGTCATATTAGACTTTAATTAGACTGTTTTTCAGTGTGATGGTATTGGTTTTAGGTCAGGATTATCTTTGGCAAGTAGTATAGAATCATAGAATATCTTAAGTTGAAAGGGAGCCATGGGCATTATTGAGTCCAACTCCCTGCTCCTCACAGAACTACCTAAAACTAAATCATCTGACTTAAGGACCAGATGGTCCTTGAACTCTGACTCGTGGTGCCATGACCACTTCCCTGGGGAGGCTATTCCAGTGACCAACCCTATGATGAACCACCCGGCTATCACTGTCTGAAGTATGCTAAACTTGTATGTGTTGGTCAGTTCTTCCCTTTAATGATGTAATGCAAGCCTCCATACAGGGTTGCATTCTACTAGTTCTTGTTTCCCAACTCCTGTTTCTTACTAAATATGATTTATGGTTGGTTTATGCTAGTTATAGGCTTCATGATGAAAGACTGTTTTGTTCGAGAGCCATATGTGATTTATGGTTTTTTTATTGTATGACTTCCATATTGCAGTACTGAAGTTCTTTTCCTTGACATTTTTTGTTTAAATGGGGTGGGGGGGGGGGAATGCTTAAACTGATTCACAAAATTACATCTAATTATATTGCATGCACAAGTAATTATTCCAAAGACATGATATAGGCTTACTCCAAAGTACTTCAAATCATCCATGTTGGTGGCTGTTCAGTTTCTAAACTCATATGACATATAGTAAAGTAGCTTTGTGGTTCTGATGCAGGGTTTGTTAGGGTTTTTTACTTGATTTTTTGGCTTAAGTTAGTCCATTATATGAATGACTTTATCTGAATAGTTTAGGATGTTCAGGTTATGAGTGTCTGAGTTGATGCTTCTTGGCTTTCAGCTAGTTTTCAACCTTGCTATTATTTTTCCTTATTTCATGTTTGTTAAAAGAAAGAAAACTGAATATTTTGCTGCTAGTTTGTTTTGTCAAATAGAGTTTATGAGTAGTGCTTGTAGTGTTGCCTACAGCAGTGATTTTTTTCCTCAGAAGTCTTCTATCATTTAATATAATTTAGAGACTGCTAAAATTCAGGTGTTTATTTAGAAAACTTCAGGTGTTTATTTAGAAAACTTCAAATAGTTTTTGAAGACTTTTTGAAGACTGTATCTTAACCTTAATAAAGGGAGGTGGGTTTGTCTCTTGAATGCATTTGCCTTTTATAAAAGTGTCTCTGAATCCTCATTTTCTTCCAAGTTTGTGGGGCTTGTGACCAAGCAGTAGTGCACATGTATTTGAACATTTGAACGTGTTTTGTGTTGTATAAGAGGTGCAAGCAAGTCTTCTATATAAACTTCAGTTAAAGTTGTATGATGAAAGTAGTATGGTAGGAGTTGAATGTAAAGTGGGGGGTTTGTTTCTTTCTTGATTGATAAATGTGTTCTATGGTCTGCTGAGACTGGGAGTAGACTTCTAGAGGTAGTTACTGCATGTTGGGTATTCTCCAACCAACTTGGGCAAAGCATTGCCTGTCATTTTCCTTAGGGCTGGACTCCTTGTTTTCTCCATAGCAACCATTCTCATGTATTTATACATCATTCTTCTCTCTGTCTCCAAGAAACAGCAGTGGGGAATGCCCCCCTTCCTAAATTTATACTCTATACATGTCTTAGTGCGGAACACCAGAAAAGCTCCTTACTCTGTTTGTTATGCCTTCGTGAGCCCTGGAAGCCTCCCCTACTGAAGAGTAGAAGTGGGGGTTTCCTTGATTGATCAGCCACACATTCCAATACCTTCCTTTCACTCACTGCTAAAAATCAACTAGCATAGGATGTAATTTTACAGACCTGCAAGTACCGCATCAAGTAACTTTTGGGTAACAGGCTGCTCAATGTACTTGATGTTATTGCAATTGAAGTAGGAAGTAAAAAAACAAGATGGTCTTTTACAGGGTTTAGCTAGGGTAGAGTTATTGAAAGAACAGATTTGTGGAGTTATCTGTAGTGGATTTGGGTCTTGCTGAGACTGAGCTCTGATACTGTAAATTCACCATTCATTAGACCAGAATGTGGGTTTGTTGTGGTGTGGGTTGCTTTTGCAGATGCTGTTCTTGCATATTGTTTGCTTTGTAGTAGTGAAACTTAAATTTGGATATCACAGTTGAGTATAAGAAATAAGTGATGTAACCTGGAAAGATTACTGAAATTACTGTGTAAGAACTGCCTGACAGCCTGCTGTATCCTGGAATTGCCAAAGTTCAGCACAGAATCGGCAATTTACTGCCCAAAATTCTGCCTGTTTTACAAGGTCGGAGGTGATATGATTGAAGGGAGCTTTGAGTGTCTGCTTGTTGTTTTATATGGGCTTACTTTTCTTATGTGCAGACCATTAGCATGAGTAGTGCTTGGAGCAGGGAATCCGGATCAGGAAAATCCCAGGGATGTAAAACTATCTGGAAATGTGGTCACACCTTGAGTCCGTCGAGTTCTGTAGAAGTGAGTGGTGCAAGTGCACGGAGCAGCACGAAGCTGCCAGGCAGCCTGCTCCGGGTGGAATCAGGTCCTGCATTACAGCAGGCACTGAACCAGTGATCGCACGGGGGGGTGTGCATTTCTCAGTTTGTTTACAGGCATGTCCTTAGAGCTGGGATTTGAGAGAGAGATGCTCAGCAGAAGCCTGGCAGTAAGCTGTTCCTCCCCCTCCTCCAACTCTCCCATCCTTCCTTGTGCTGTTCCAAAGCAGTATTGAAGCTGAATATTGGACAAACCAGAAATACTTCATAAACTACATTTTGGTTTTTTAAAAAAAAAGCAGAGGAGAAAAAAGGTATCTCAAAAAAAAGGTTTATTTGGAGGTTGAAATAAGCTTAGAACAAAGATTTCTTACCTTTTACATGCCAAGAATGGCAATCTGATAGTTCTTGGAATTGCCCACTTTGTAGAAGTGACATAAAAATGGAATAAAAGCATAGGAGAGGTTGAAGAGAAAACTTGAACTTGGTCTGTAGTCTTCCAGCAGTGAGCAGAACAAGGAAATAGTTGCTGCTGTGCATATCATTTATAGGCAAAGCAAGTAGCAAGAAAGAACTTTTGACTAATGCTGGAAAGAATAAGTATGTTGGATAGTTTCATCAAACTGAACAAAAAAAATGCATTCAGTGAGAAAAAACTAAATAGAAGGTAAAAATAATAATTTCATAGCTGCTTTCCCACCAGTTTGTTTTTTAATTGTTTGGATTTTGATTTTATAATTAAAAATGAAAGGAGCAGGTTCAGGTAATGTGGATGTTTAAGGGTGATTTTAGAGGCACAGACATTAAATGTGATTTCTATGCTTTGTATTTTCCTATAGAAACAAGACATTTTTTTCTTTCATGTTGCATTTTTAAAAGGACAAAAATTCCATTTTATCAATTGAAATATGTGTAATTTTTTCATCTTTTTTCATATTTTTTATTGAATTGTGTGCATCAATAGTTCTATTAATGCATTTAGGAAAGAGTTTAGTATTGTTCAAAAGAGGAAAAAAATGAATTCTCAGAGTTATTTTTTATTTATGCTGTATTTGTATATGTTTACTTTAAAATTTAAACCTAATATTATTTATAAATGTTTATTTTTTTTTATAAATGTTTATTCACATAATGCTTAAAACATTCCTGCAGTTTCTATAGGGTATTGAAGGCAAGCTCATTGTTTATTAATAAAACCCTTTGCAGTGTTCATGTATTGCTGTCCAATCTTTGCAGGTGCTGAAGAGAAAATTTTGGAAGAGTTTAAAGAAACACACAATGCCGACTCTCCAGATTTTCAGCTCCAGGCAATGATCCAGGCTGCTGGCAAGCTAGTACTGATTGACAAGCTGCTGCCAAAACTGAAGGCTGGTGGCCACAGGGTGCTTATCTTTTCCCAGATGGTGCGCTGCTTGGACATACTGGAAGACTACCTCATTCAAAGACGGTGAGAGCAACAATATAATACAATTATAAATAAACTGTGCCTTCCTCAGTGACCACCGCTTTTAACCTGTGAGTAATCCATACAGAAAGGGGAAGAAATTAAAACGGTATTTTCTGTAGTGATCTGGATAAGGGAAAGAGCAAACCTGAAGGTTGCAAGTACTCAGATTTTTATTTTGAGGGAATATAAACACAAAATGGCCTCATATGGAGAGCTTTAAACCTCTCAGTTTACCTCTCAGTTAAATGTTTTGGTGGCTCTAGAGTTTTTTAGTTTAGGCCTAATTTTTTATTGAATTCCTTGGAGTGAAAGTCTGTTCTTTACCAAAGAAAGGGACAAAGTAGTGTGTCTTTACTGATGAAGCCTCTTAGTTTGTTGTAGTTCTTCTGACCCCATAGTATCATGTTTGTCTTTGTTGTTTTTAATTGCATATTCTTCCAAAGAAGCAATGCCACTGCAGTAAAGCAGTCCCTATAATGCATCTACCTTTCAGGTACCCATACGAACGAATTGATGGTCGAGTGAGAGGCAACTTGCGTCAGGCAGCTATTGACAGGTTTTCAAGACCTGATTCTGATAGGTTTGTTTTCCTGCTGTGTACAAGGGCAGGAGGTTTGGGCATTAATCTTACTGCTGCTGATACCTGCATCATTTTTGATTCAGACTGGAACCCCCAAAATGACCTCCAGGTAATACTACAAGAGATGATTTTATTGAAAATTCTTCTTTCCCTTTTTTACTGTGAAATTTTCTTCACCTACAAGAGAAATTATCTGTTGTCCCTCTCTGGAAAGCATAAACAATATTATTTGTATTGAAAAAAATAACTTTTAAAGTAAGTTCTCTGTATAGATTATTTCAAATATTTTTTCCTTCAGTTTGTAACCTGTAACTGAACATGTGTCATTGTTTCTTCAGGCTCAAGCACGATGTCACAGAATAGGGCAGAGCAAATCAGTGAAAATTTACAGGTTGATAACAAGGAATTCTTATGAAAGGGAAATGTTCGACAAAGCTAGCTTGAAGCTGGGCCTTGATAAGGCTGTGCTGCAATCTATGAGTGGAAGAGAAAATGCCACAAATGGGGTAAGGATTAGTATATTAAGGTGCATTGTCAACAAATGCTATGAACATGTATACACTTTGCTTGCCTGTTTACATTTTAGCTGGAGAACAGTGGTTTTCAGATGGAGCACAGCTTATATTTTAAAGTCAGGTTAATTAAGGGCATTGGCTACATGAACTGGCTCAGCCTATCTAATGGCTCCCTTTTTGCCAAAAGGGGGCAGGTGGAGTCATGTTCCCTCAATCCTGATCCATTCTCATCATTCCACCCTTTACATTATGTTTATCCTGGCACTTTATGAAGTTCTTCTAGTTAGCTTTTTTCTGGTGTAGCATTTTTGCTTTGGGACTTTTTTTGCTTTAGCTTTTTGTCAGGTTAATAAGTTAAATCTGCTCCCAGGAGGAGTTTAGCAGTCATCAGAGCTAAAAGGATTCAGTGACAATGAATTATTAAGTCATTTAAACCACTCACATAACTTCACCCTGAGAATTTTGTTGTTTGTATTCTTCTTTAAAAGGTGATTTCAGCATGAATGTTTAATTGACCACTACCACATTATCATAGAGTTTCAGTTCTTAAAATGCCAAATAAGAGGACATCCATCTGATTGTACTTTCAGATGAACACATTGGCTGGTGTAAAAAAACCCAAAACCATAACCCCTCTTATGTGTTACAGGTGCAACAGCTTTCTAAAAAAGAAATAGAAGATCTTCTTCGAAAGGGGGCATATGGTGCTCTGATGGATGAGGAAGATGAAGGATCTAAGTTTTGTGAAGAGGATATCGATCAGATTCTCTTAAGGCGAACACACACAATTACCATTGAATCTGAAGGAAAAGGCTCAACATTTGCAAAGGTGTGCATTGACATTCAGAGGAAAATTAATAAAATGTGACCAAAACAGGTGGAAGTATGTTAAATTGCCTTCTGTGTCAATTTATTTTTTCAGTGTACTTGTCTTAGGTATTTTTCTTGCAAATGTTGGGAATCTGTATTTCCAGTATTGATAGTTTCCAGGCTTACCTTTTTTCTTTCTTGACACCATCACTTCCTAAGTCCTAAGTCTTGCATTTGCTAGTGAAAAATAGGTATTCTTCGTAACATGCAGTTAAGAAACCAATCCATGTGTTTTTACTTTTACTAGGCTAGTTTTGTTGCATCTGGGAACAGGACAGACATTTCTTTGGATGATCCTAATTTCTGGCAGAAGTGGGCAAAGAAAGCTGAGCTGGATATTGATGCTCTAAATGGAAGGGTAAGAGCTTTATGACTGTTTCTAGTACAAGTAGATTGAAGATTTCCCCCCTGCCTTCCTAAATTTATATATTTACCATCTCATTTTAGAACAACCTAGTTATTGATACACCAAGAGTAAGGAAGCAAACCAGACTCTACAGTGCAGTCAAAGAGGATGAACTGATGGAGTTTTCAGACCTGGAAAGCGATTCTGAGGAAAAGCCTAGCTCAAAGCCCCGTAGGCCTCAGGACAAATCACAAGGTTATGCAAGAAGTGAATGTTTCAGGGTGGAGAAGAACTTGTTGGTTTATGGGTAAGATATACAAATGCAATATACTGATCATGACTGAAGATCTGAAAACAAATTATATACAGCTAATAACTCATCCTTCTCTTGGATACATTCACATAATATCATACTGTATGATGTTTATACATGCCAGTCAGATTTTTTGGTTGCTATATATATAAATTGCTTATATATGTGCTATTTAGTTTAAAGTATCTGAGTGTCTCACAGATGGCTATGAGCTCACTGGTAAGATAAGTGGTTTTGTGATGATGGAATATTTGTTTCTGGTTTCTCAGTGTAAAGAATTCTTGAGTTAACAAGTTTTAAGCTCTCTTTTCTAAGTGTTGAAGACAGTAATAGTGTATTCATAAAGAACAAATGCTTTTGAAATTAACAGTCAATCTAGACTTTTTCAACATAGATTCTGGTGTTTTGGCACTACCTAAATTCAGATATTTGATACTTCATATTTTTCCTATTAAGTGTGCCAGTCTGAATTTTACTTCTTTGCAAACAGGTAGCTGTATTTGACTTTTAACATGGTAGCCTTCAGAATGACTGTATTTTAGAAAGTAGTGTACAACAGTTGCTGGTACTAGGTTTCTGGATAAAAATAGGAATGGTTCCCCAAATCCCATGATTGTAGGAATTGGTTGAATTTCCTATTTGTAGCTTACTGGGACCTTTAGAGTTCAACATATGTACTTTATTAATTTGAGTGTAGTTCAATTGCAGCTTTACGAGCAGTGAACTTATTGCCTGTTCTGTAAAATAAACATTCTTAACTCTTTGGTGCTGGAGGTTGAATTCCCTGATGTAACCTGCGAATGCAAAATGCATTAGTGCTAACACAGGAGGTCCCAACTTGCTTGATACCAGGAGTTAAATAGAAAGCCACAAATTAAAATACCAGTACCCTGGCTGTTGTATTGAACATATTTTTCTTATAGCTGGGGTCGGTGGACTGACATCCTCTCACATGGGCGCTATAAACGTCAGCTAACAGAGCAAGATGTGGAAACCATCTGCCGGACTATCCTGGTGTATTGTCTTAATCATTACAAAGGGGATGAAAATATCAAAAGTTTCATCTGGGATCTGATCACTCCAACCGCAGATGGGCAAACTCGAGCTTTGGTTAATCATTCCGGTATGTCTACCACAATCAAATAATGATGCTGGTAAATAGGAAGGAATTGCTTCAGTCGTGCTATGTATTGGGTTTAAACTATAGCCATTCTGACATGTCGTAGGATCTTGTCAGATTTTATGAGTAAGGTGGGCTTTGACTTGGTGTGTACTTAAAGGGGAAGTCTCCCTCAGACACTTTGTAGAATGCAGTGCTCTTTCCCTTAAATCAGTTTTAAACAAATATTCCAGCATAATTTTTCCCTGGCACCTACTGCTGGAGTTAATCTCTTCTAAATTGCCATAAATCAGAAAGCTTGTTTCCTTACAGCCATTTAGATTCATGAGAGTTTTTACAAGAAATATTTATATAACACCATTTTCTGGCTAGCACTCTGAATTTTTGAAATCTTCACACCTAAATTTGCATGAAAGTTTTGGTTGATTTTGTTACTTGCAATTTTCTGTACTGAGTTATGTTGCTGTTCAGTTTTTGGTGGTTGTGCTGCCCAGAAAGTAATGAATATAGAAGTGATACTTAGCTTTAAATGTATGTTTGTAATGTTGTTTGGGGTGAGAGTTTTTCTATTCAGATTGTGTAAGAAATATTGGGGTTTTGTCTAGGTCTGTCTGCACCAGTGCCCAGAGGGAGGAAAGGGAAGAAAGTAAAAACCCAGAGTTCACAGCCAATGCTGCAAGATGCTGATTGGCTCACAACCTGTAATCCAGATGTATTATTTCAAGAAGACAGCTATAGGAAACATCTCAAACATCACTGTAATAAGTAAGTAGTAATAAATGTTTCATTTAGAAGTTTGGGATCTTTTTAACTACGTGCTTTCGAAAAGTCCACAACTTCATTTGGATGTATTTAATAGAACACAGGGCCATTTAATAGGATGTAAAGGCCATTATTACTTTTTAATTTGGGGATAATCATCTTAACAGATATCTGGATACTTCTGTAAGCTCTTTATGATAGATCAGCACAGTTCTGAAGAAAATTATTCTCTACTTATTAAATAAGAATAGAATCAGATGGACGGGGGGGTTTACCATGGAAAGTAAGGACTATATTCCTACAGTGAGTCTTTTTCACTTGACAATTGGCTATCTTTAAACAAAAGCTTTTTGTTTCTTACCTTCTTGTGGTCCCTCAGGCTGGTATTTAAACTTCTGTTTCTTAGATGTTAAACCCATAATATCCAGTTCTTAGTTTTGGGAGTTTCATGTAGTAGTTCACCTATATGTGGGCATATCTTTTCTCCTCGTTCTTTCTCTCCCTTCTTCTCTTGCTCTCCACATTATATAGAATATCTATGCCTTCTCTTTTGAGATGAAACTTCTCACCAAACTCTTTTACCTGAATTGATTTGTCCTGATTTGATACTTGAAATTTTAAACACTTTACTAAATCAAAAGCCTTTGGGGATAAAGATCATTGTATATAATGTTTTATTGTTGCACGAATGTCCCTTAAGAGCCTTTCTTACGTATTTTCTGGCTTTGGTTTTGTAATAGCTTATTTTTGTGACAGCTTTCTTTGATGCCATCTCAGTTTTGCTTATTATATTCTCCATTATAGACACTGAACCTTGTCCCAAAAATACCTTGGTTTAGAGTTGGGGATGTGGTTGATTGCTTTTGGGATTTTGGGGTGTTTGGTTTTGTTTTTAAATTTCTACTCTTCCTTCTATATATATCATACAGTTGTAATGCAGTGTTACTGAAAGGTCATTACTTTTGTGGTTTGAAGATGTATTGTGTCTCATTAATACTGTTTAGTGGAAGGAAATTATTGATTTGAAAAGTACCTGTGGGCTGTCAATAGGGGGTGTGATGTGAAGGAGGAAAGGCATTTAAGGGGTTTATTAGCTCATTTCCAGATGCTAACCAAGCTCAATTCTTAGCTAATGACAACAGATACTCATAGAATTACATTAGTGAGTGCACTTCCAAATAAACTTGTTTCTGATTTTTTTCTGAACTGTTACTCAGATCTGTTATTCCATTTCACTTGCTCTTAAAGTAATAACATTCTTTCCTGTAACATCATTTTAATCTCTCAGGTAACATGCCTTCATTACTTGCTATATTAGCTTGCAGATCCAACTGAAATTCACTTTTTAGATACTGCTGCTTTAATAACACAATAGAACAATTACAAGAACTGGGAAGACTGGTAAATGTGCAAGAATGTTTTCAGTTGCTATCGTTTTCCTTCACTTCCCAGATTCACCAGGACTAAATGAACTGTAGAAGCCACATTTTTTTAGCACAGGTAAAATCAAACAGAGGTGGAGCCAGTTAACAATCTGAGTAATTTCCTTCAAAAGGTACCAGTAGAAGTTGGCTTTGTAAGAAATGGTGTCCTTTCCTTAAGTACCATGTATGCTGGTTTAAGGCATAGGACTCCTGAAAGGTGCAAAGAGCCTCTGGTTTTTGGTTTATCTTGGGTTTTATTTCGTGCTTCTCCTCTTTGGCTTGATGTAACAGCTGTTATTGCTTAATACTAAGATGACAGAGACCCTCAACAGCTTATTTACATAGCCACACAGGGAGCAGGGACACCTTACTGGTCCCAGTTCCTGTGCATACAGAAAGAAGCATGTCTGACATGTTTTGAATTGCAGACATGACCTTCATTCAAATCCCTGCTCTTCTGAGGTTTGATTGAATAACACGTGTGAAACCGGGTATTGCTCCAGTTGCATCTGATCTCTAACAAGGAGCTCTCAAAACTGGTGGTGGTCTAAATTTTTCATGCAAGTGGGTGATCAGATTACTGCTCCTCTGGTCACCCTTGTTATTCCAGGAGCAGCAGCAATTCAACAGTTGCTGTGATGGATTTGGGTACAGTGAGAGGGCAGGCTGAGTAATCGCCATCTTAGCTGGTACTGGTTTTACTTCATGAACTAGGCAGCAGGGGGTGCCATAAATTGGGTAAACATAGGAGAGCAGGATTATTTTCAGGTAGATACTTTTTCTACAGAAATGACCTCATTTCTAGTCTCCTTGAAAAGCCAGTCTGCCATTCTCTCTCCTGCCAGCTTTGAGTGTGACCACAACACCTGACAGTGCTTCCAAAAACGACTGCAGTATTACAAAAATGGGGAAAAATAACTTGGCAATGAAGATTTTTCACTTCCTTGTAACAGTTAGGTTGTGCATAGGTAAAATAAAGTAGCAGTTTGAACTATAAAGAGTAAAAATAGTTAATATCTCCCAAGGGAAATGGGGGATTATTTTTCCCCCCATTCTCAGAAGCAAAAAGTTGTATAATCTGAAAAACCTGACATTCCATATTGAGGGTTTATTGTAAGGTAGTAAAACCAGATTTTATATCTCGTTTATTCCTACAACTTCTGATGTGCTTCCAAAAATGGTATTAAGGCAGCAGCTGAGGAAATTTTATGAGATAATGAAGCAGAACAGTTACTGAAAGCCATCTGCTCAGTTGTTTACAAACTTGCTTCAATACTTCAGAGGCAGTAGTAGAGTACGTGTCTAAACTTCACAAGCTGCACTAGGTAGAACTAAATGAAATGCGCTGGGGCCGGGCTGAGCTGGGTCCCTCTCTGTGCAGTGTAAGCAGTTGCCAGGCAGGCCTGTTGGAAGCCAGCAGAAAGCACCACACAGAGGTGATTATGTGCCACCATCTGTCACGCTTCAAGCCTACCATACAGCATGGCTAATCAGCCTTGGCAGGATGATGGATGAACAGCAGCAGCTGCCAAAAGCCACTGTTGGCAAACAGTCCTGAAGTTAAGAACTTTTTCCCCCCTCTGCCTTCCTCTCCAGGGTCCTGCTGCGTGTCCGCATGCTCTACTATCTGCGACAAGAAGTTATAGGGGACCAAGCGGACAAGATCTTAGAGGGTGCTGACTCAAGGTTAGTGCAAGTGCAGGTTTATTTTTTTGCTTTATGACACTGGCTTTTGTAAAGTACGCGTACTATAATAATGCAGCATTAAAGGAGGGCACACTTTATCTCTTATATTCTCAAGCAGCCCTATTATTTTATCAAGCGCAGTGGGTAATTTTCTTGGGGGAGGAAGCTATGTGGGAAATGACAGCAGTGGATTTGCATTTCTGCTAATATTGAGGGATTATTCTATCTCAATTTTAAAAATTAAAAAAATACTAAGACCTTAAATGAATCATATTTAGATAACAATTTGACTCCCAAAATAGCCTAATGCTGGGGGGAGGGTTGTTGTGTGTTTTTTTGTTGATTAATTATTTTTTGTTGTTTGTTTAACCATCCTGATTATTTTTTAGGGTATTTCAATTTCTGTGTTGGGTTTTGGAGTGGTTTTCTACCTCAAAATTTATATTTATAGAACAGCGTAAACCACTTAGGTTTTTTGAGGGTTTTTTTGGGGGGTTGTTTGGTTTGTTTGTTTGTTTTGGTTTGTTTGGGTTTTTTTAATCTTTGTCTAGTAATAACTTTGAGAATGTATATAATGCTGTCTTCACAGTGAAGTAGATGTATGGATACCTGAGCCATTCCATGCTGAAGTTCCTGCAGACTGGTGGGATAAGGAGGCAGATAAATCCCTTTTAATTGGAGTATTTAAACACGGTAAGTGACGCCTCACTCTCAACAAAACTCAGTTGTAAAGCTTTCAGTGTGTGGGACTGTTCAGTCATAATATTAACAAGTATTGTTCCAAAGAACTGTTGGCTTGTATCTCCCTTTTTTCTTGCCTGCATTAAAAACCTAATATGAGCTGTAAATATCAGATGCTGTTTTTAAATGTTTGCAGAACATTTGAGAAGAAAACATTACTTTCTTGGCTGTAAATAAAACAAAGCCATATTTGTTTAAATAATAGCCAAATAGTAAGATAGATCTCCATAAACTTTGCTTCCAGCACTGCTTCACTTGCTAACTCTGCCAACCAGTGTCAAAGTGGACGGTGGGCTTAACCTCTGCTATTAATCTGTACAAGTGCCTCCTGGGCTTTGTTCCAAGCAATATTTCACAAATGTCAGTGTTGAGAACTCCCGGCTCCCTTGAGTGGGATGCAGCCTTGTTAACTTTGAAAGGCTGGGGATGCAGAGCTGGCATGATATATACAGTGAGCGATTCCTGATTATAATCCCAATTCTCTGGAGGTCGCAGAGGTATTCTCAGCAGCCCAGCCTGACTAAAGGGGAGAATGATGGCTTATAAAACCTTTCATGATTACAGTTTGGCTTGAGGCTCTACAGCAGTTAGGAGCAGTGTGTTGTAGTACAAATCCTAATTGAATTGTGCTGTTCTGCCTATGTACAGCAGCTCTGTGTGGTGGGCTCAGCTGAGGCAAGTCTAGTCTAAAAATCATTTTCCTGCATTGCACTGTTGGGATCTGCCATTTTCCATCTAGTCAACTTGGGCAGTAAAAAAGCAAACAGCAGTTTGAAAACCATAGAGGGAACAGTGTCATCTTACTGACATGCATCATCCTAAACCTAATAAGACAGGTTCATTGGCCTTACGTATAACCCATGTATACAGCATTTTTGCAGCCTATATTGAGGGTTCCAGCAGGGCTGGAGCTATAGAAAATACATGTATCTGTGTGTGTGCGCGCTTCCATTCGTGTCCACATATTTCCACTGGCAAGTATTGAATGTCAAGAACCACTGTGAAAGTCATATAGGAAACTTAAAGAAGTTTTTCACTTGTGCAAGGTTTTTACTTTGCTTTATAATGACATGAAATTTAATACTTTCTTCACTATCTTATATGTGTTAATGTTATTGATGGGAAAATGTTTCTATGCTGTTGGAATTTACCAACATGAACAATTTTTTTACATGAATTAAATGTTTCCAGCATGGTGACAGCTCCTTTGTTTTATTTAAAAATAAAACAATTAATCCAGAAAATTGAACTTCTACTGCCTAGACCTGTTCTATTCACAGCTGGTCATAGCTTTTAAAAAAGCATTTGTCTCCCACTCTGCACACAGGTTATGAGAAGTACAATTCTATGAGAGCTGATCCAGCACTGTGCTTTCTGGAACGGGTTGGCATGCCTGATGCAAAGGCCATAGCTGCTGAACAGAGAGGGACAGACATGTTAGCAGATGGCGGTGATGGGTAAGGAGGACATGAAAAAATTAATAAACTTTATGAGCATTGTATATGTTGGCATGGGTTCATATGTCATATTATACTTACATGTTGCCTAAGGATATGAAGTGATCATCTGATGTACAAAGTACATAGAATTGTTTACACAATTGAGCATGAACTATAAATATGTAACTTGGTACACCACACTGATGGCTTTTGTAGCATTTTTGCTTTTGTCCGGAAAATCAGCCCCCTCTCAAAACCAGTATTTTTCTTGAAAATTTTTTTAAAATATTTTATAGGGGTGAATTTGACAGAGAGGATGAAGATCCAGAATATAAGCCAACCAGAACTCCTTTCAAGGATGAAATTGATGTAAGAACTCCCAATTTTCTGTAATTACAAATATGTACAATTATAATTGATTCTCCGTGTTTATTTTAATATGTGGTTTTTAAGTTTGAGAGCTACCAGATAAACACACCTTACAAAGATTGTTTGTTGCTGTGTTTGAGAGATGACATATTTTTCTCCTCAAATCATGACATATGGTCAAAACTGAAAACTAAAATAACTTCTGTCTTCTCTCCAAGGAATTTGCAAACTCACCTCCAGAAGACAAAGAGGAGTCCATAGAATTACACCCAAGTAAGACTATAGCAAAGGAATTTAAAAGACAAAAAGGGATCCTTTAATCAAAGGTGGACTGTTTATATTACCACATGAGGGGATAGGAGGTGTTTTGGGACAATACCACAGTAAGCTTTTTGCTGCCAAATCTCTTCATGCTTCACATTTTTCAAAACAATTACATACTCTCTTTGAATAATCCACATTATGGTTCTCTAGATTTCTAATTACATACTAGAAACCGTGATGATAAAGACCGGATGTTTCATAATGCAGCCGTTGATGGTTTTGCCGAGATAATCTTGGAAGTTACAAATACGTTGTTTCCTCAGTATGGAGGAAAATTGCCAAGTTTAAGTGAGAATAATAAAGTGGGAAATGATAAGCATAGGTGTTTCCTTAGAGGCAGAATGATCTTAGTAATGTATTTAAAGATGCATTGCATTAATTTAAATACTTACAGTGTTCATAATATGTTTGTATTCATAACATCGAATAATATTGCTTGATGGTTATCTCTAAATGCTTCACAAGGATTTCTGAGTTCTTAGAGTTGGATGGTTTGATTCTATTTTTTCTCTCTTACCAATAGTTATCCTTTTTCTAATTCATTATGCACCAGTATTAGAGGCACATGTTCTTATCTGATAAAACAAGAATCCAGTTACAGCCATAGAAACTTTGAAATGTTTAGTGTTGGTTTTGCAGTGCAAATACTTCTCTGTTCTCTAGACAAGCACAGTGAAAGCAATGCTGAGCTAGGGCAACTCTACTGGCCCAACACTTCAACCCTGACTACCCGTCTGCGTCGCCTCATTACTGCCTATCAGCGCAGCTATAAAAGGCAACAAATGAGGCAAGAGGCACTAATGAAGACTGACCGCAGGAGACGTCGGCCTCGAGAAGAAGTGAGGGCACTGGAGGCAGAAAGGGAAGCTATAATAACTGAGAAACGACAAAAGTGAGTTTCCCAGTGATATCTTTCTTTAAATCTTCTTTGAGCTTGTGTGTCACCCATACTGCTCTTTTGTTTTGAAGGAGTGAACTAACGGAATTTTGGGGCTTCTAAACTGTGTTTGGACTCTCATTTATCCAATGGTCTCACTTCTCTTGCTTCTTCCTTGACTAGATGGACAAGAAGAGAAGAAGCTGATTTTTATCGTGTGGTGTCTACTTTTGGAGTTATTTTCGATCCTGTGAAACATCAGTTTGAGTGGAATCAATTCAGAGCATTTGCCAGACTTGACAAAAAGTCCGATGAAAGCTTGGAAAAGTATTTTAATGGCTTTGTGAATATGTGTAGACGAGTGTGCCGAATGCCAGTCAAACCAGATGATGGTAAGTTTTAACTGACTCTGGAAATCAACATGAATAATATGAGCCCATGGGACTGTTGAAACTTCATGCCCAGGTGTAATGATTTTGAAATGGCTGTGCATTCAATCCATGTTAAACAATACAACTTGGTGTCTTTGCAGAACCTCCTGATCTTTCCACGCTGATTGAGCCAATCACAGAGGAGCGCGCTTCTAGAACTTTATACCGCATCGAGCTGCTGCGCAAGATCCGGGAACAGGTTCTCCATCACCCGCAGCTGGGAGAGAGGCTGAAGCTTTGCCAGCCGAGTCTGGACCTGCCAGAGTGGTGGGAGTGTGGTAAACATGATAAAGACTTACTGATTGGTGCTGCTAAACATGGAGTCAGTAGGACAGATTATCACATTTTGAATGATCCTGAACTTTCTTTTCTTGAGGCGCACAAAAACTTTGCTCAAAACAGAGGGACAGGTAATGCAAATCCTGTCTCTTCTGTAAACCCTCTGGGTGCTGGCTGCAGTCAAATACCACCAATTGTCCCATCCACGCCAGTACAAGAAGAAAAGACTACAGAACAAACAGAGTCTCAAGTTGAAGGGTCTGAAAATACAGCAGCCAAAGAAAAGTCTGAAATCAAAGAGGAGACAGATACTGCAGATAAGGACACTAAACCAGATTGTGATGCTGAGGCTGAGTCTGGCTCCGTTAAATGTGAATTGAAAGACATAGAAATGAGTACAGATGTAGATCCAAAATCTATTTCTGAGAAAGGTTCAGAAGAAGATGAAGAGGAGAAACTGGAAGATGATGATAAATCAGAAGAATCCTCCCAACCTGAAGGTAATACATTGATCAGGTCAGTTCTGTGTGCTTAGCACAAGCCCCACAGCTGTTGAGGCTCGTGCCAGCTGGTAAGTGGCACACACAGTGCCCTGATGGGGTATGAGATGGGCTACATGTAGCAGTTCCTCTGCCCTTCCATGTTTCAGGTGGCTAAATAAGCTTTCATAAGAGCCATCCAGCATCAGCAGGGTATTCCCCCACAAGGGATGATTTCCAGGATAGCTCACTGAGCCAATAAACATGGTCTCTGTGCCAAATGTGGAAGGCTGGGGCTCGGCTGTAGTAATTACTGAACAAAAGGCCGCATTAGAAATGTTGTGTCAAGCCTGGTTGCCTTAGCCTATCTAGCTGGGTAGACACTGGATGTTAATGCCTGGTCATGATTGTTGTTCAGCAGGAGCAGTTTCTCAGGGTAAGAATTTTGATGAAGAAAGCAACGCCTCTATGAGTACCGCAAGGGATGAAACACGAGATGGATTCTACATGGAAGACGGGGATCCCTCTGTGGTTCAGCTGCTTCAGGAGAGAACATTTGCCTTCTCTTTCTGGCCTAAGGTTGGTTAGGAGTAGAAAGACATGTCTCTTTTAATGCAAGTAAAATATGGAAAATGTGCTTGCAAAGTAACAGTGAGCTTTGTATGATACTGCACTTCTGGCAGGCAAGATACCTTTTTCTGTGAATGATTTGTGGAAAAGCACTTTCTCCTTCAAGCTCATACAAACTATCTGTGGAAATGAGAGAAATTGCTTTTTTTGTAAAATAGCGCCATTTAATAAAACAATGGACTGCTGGCAGACATGAGATCTTCATAGGGTCCATAACTCTATGTCAGCAGAGTTCCACCTCTTGCACCACTGTATGGTTCTGAATTAGGAATTTTGCCTGCAGGGCCATCTGTAGAATTGAGAGCAGAAACTTTCTAAGATCACCTCTTTATTTTGGGGTGAGGAGATTGTAGGGAAGAGTTTTGGTGACCTACATGATATAAGCCATTATGTAACGTTGACAGATGTAATTGTATTAAGGTATCCTGCAAACATAAGCAGCAGTTTTAGATAGGATAAAGCTGTATCTTATTTTGGTAACAATGCAGAAAATTATCTAATATAAAATGTTTTTAAAAATACAAACCTTGTAATAAATCCATACTTAATTTAGTACTCTCCTTTGCAGTAAGGGGAGAGAGAAAAATAAAGTAGTAATAGTCTTAAGCTTACTAATCACCATAACAGGGCCATCTGGTTGGGGCAGGGGGGAGAAGGGGGTAGCAGGGCAGGAGGACCTTGCTCTTAATAGGCTTATTTCTGGGGAAAGCAAGCAGTGTGATGCAGCTGCTGAGATTTGCTAGTGGCTCTTGCACTGTTTTGCTGTTCAGGAAGCTAACTGATGCTCATATTCCCTAACCAGCAGTATTTCTTATCATTCCAAAGTTTCTACTACTTCAGGCAGGCTAGCATAGAATGCGCTTGAATACTGAAATGGAAAAAAATCAAATAATGCTCATCTTCTCTGCTTTCAGCAAGTATTTTGGAAAGATGGGCTAAAATCTTACTCCAGTCATAGTGTGAAAGTAGAACAGAAAATCCTTCATCTGTATAGGTTCAGCATAAGTAGACTAATAAACATAATTATAGATTTTTAGTGCATACGCTTCAGTGAAATTTGAAGTGATAATGGGCGTGGAATGAAAATTGACATTCATTAGATGTCCCTAGGTTGGTGCCCGTTTCATAATGTTGAACTTTATTAATAGTGACGCTAATGAGGATCCACTTCCTAGGACAGAATTGCAGATCCAGCCTCTTGGATCTTGAGAACTGCAGTTTTAAGATACTGATTGCAGATGTGTTTATTTTCCCTTCCTAACTGTTGATTTTGCTGACTACTGAAGTTTTGTAAAACAGTGAGTTTCTATTAAATTTTTCAATTAGTACATTGTCATACAGAAAACTTGGCCTGTCTTTTCTCCTTCTCCTCACAATATAAATGCAGCTTTTAAATCCTAGTGATGTTTTATTCTAGAAAATTGTGTGTTAGTTTCTTGTAAGGTGATCAGTTCATCCTAACATGCAAGAAGAGTTGTTTTTGAATGTCTTCCTTGAGCTCTGGAAACTGCACTGTGTCATAAGATTCATTTGAGTTTAAAAGGGGACATTTACACAGAAGGTTCATTGCATACTTTTGCTTTATGCAGGACCGAGTAATGATCAACCGATTAGACAACATCTGTGAAGCAGTGCTGAAAGGGAAGTGGCCAGTAAATAGGCGCCAGATGTTTGATTTCCAGGGGCTCATACCTGGGTACACTCCAACAGCTGTGGACAGCCCTCTACAAAAAAGGAGCTTTGCAGAGCTCTCCATGGTTGGTCAAGCCAGTGTCAGTGGCAGTGAAGATCTCACTGCTTCTCCTCAGTTATCAAAGGCAAGGCTGCATCTTTCTCTTTTTTACATAAAACATTTTATCTTGCATGAGCTTCTCTTGTGTAATAGAAAGTAAAGCAGCATAAATAAAATAGGAAAAATGTAAAAGTGTTTCTTTGAATAAAAGGAAGGCTTTGTTTTCAGAGTTAGGTGTTTTGAGTTTTATTTTAAATTCAGCATAGCAAACAGAGCTTTGCTAATGTTTGGAAATGCTCATTTTTTATTAGGAAGATGCACTCAATTTATCAGTTCCACGTCAGAGGAGGAGGAGACGAAGAAAGATTGAAATTGAGGCTGAGAGAGCTGCCAAGAGGAGAAATCTTATGGAAATGGTTGCCCAGTTACGTGAGTCTCAGGTGGTCTCAGAAAATGGACAAGAAAAGGTTGTAGATTTATCAAAGGCCTCACGAGAGGCAACAAGTTCTACCTCAAATTTTTCATCTGTTACTTCAAAGTTTATCTTGCCTAATGTCTCCGCACCCGTGTCTGATGCCTTTAAAACTCAAATGGAGCTGCTGCAAGCAGGTCTTTCACGCACACCCACAAGGCATCTACTAAATGGCTCTTTAATAGATGGAGAACCACCCATGAAGAGGAGGAGAGGAAGGAGGAAAAATGTAGAAGGGCTTGATCTGTTATTTATGAGCAACAAAAGGACATCCTTGACTGTAGTAAGACCACAACCTTTTTCCTTTTTGTCTCATATTTGTTCTTCTCTCTGTGGTACTTCCTGAATGTGTTTTAAGTCATATTATACTCTCCCTAATAGAAGCATACAGTTTTTGTCCAACTAGGTTTTTCTTTGTTTGGAGCTGTTCATTCTTTATGAACCAAACAAAATGTGCACATCAAGATTTTATACTAGTAAATTGTAGCTGAGTTTTAGGTAGCTTGTACTTTCAGAATTGCTTTCTTTCTTACTTATTTTCTTTTTTTTTTCAAAATATATTTCTAACAACATACATTTTGAGGCTTAAGTATGTCTTTCTTGATGTATTGAAAAGGGGGGGTCCTGGAGAAACTTGGAGGACATTTACTGGAAAGGCAAAAAAACTCCTTTTCCTGTAGCATTATGTTCTTTATTGTTCAAGGATGCTAAATTTTCAAAATTCACTAATGCAATGATACTTCTTTATGTAGTATGAGTATTTAAACCCCAATAACTCTTGTGTTTGCAAAACCTTGAACATTTCACTCCAATCAGTCCCTAAAATTATTTTTCCAGCTGTTCCTGTGAAGACTAATACAGATGTAATTATTTTCAGGAGGATGCAGAAGTGACCAAAGCTTTTGAAGAAGATATGGAAGCCCTACCAGCAAGGAACATTCCATCTCCTGGTCAATTAGACCCAGACACTCACATCCCTGTAATCAATCTAGAGGATGGGACCAGGCTGGTGGGAGAGGATGCCCCGAAAAACAAGGATCTAGTCGAATGGCTTAAATTGCATCCCACTTACACTGTAGATATGCCAAGTTATGTACCAGTAAGTATGTGATTCTAAAAGTATTGTTTTATTGTATTGGTGCCAAAGTTAGTTTTACAGATGTCAGACTGAATTCCCTCACACTGGACATAGTAATTTGATTTTGTAGCTAGGTTTTCAACAGAAGTTTCTCTTGATCCACCATTCCTTTGTTATCCACACCCAAGTGACATTGGGGTGTTTGATTTGCTTTTCCTTTCTTAATATTTGTATATAACAACATTTTTAGAACAGTGCTTGTCAAGTTCTGCAGAATTCCTTCATCTGATACAAAAAACTTCTCACATAATCTGAGAGTAAAGTAATAGATCCCTTCTTAAAATTGTTGTGTGAAGGGGTACCATGATTGGTGATTTTTGTCAAGAAATAAAAAGCTAAAAAGCAATAAATTTCTCTTCTTTCCAGAAGAGTGCAGATGTGCTGTTTTCCCCATTTCAGAAGCCGAAACAGAAACGACACAGATGTCGAAACCCTAATAAACTGGATATAAACACCTTGACAGGAGAAGAAAGGGTACCTGTTGTAAATAAACGAAATGGAAAGAAGGTAAAAATTAAGTTACTTCAGTCGAGGGCTTTAATAATGTCTCTGCATGTGGAAAGCAGGTTTTCTTCTCCAAGTTTTCTCTTTAAAAGTCTAATAATTTGGCACCAGCAGTTTTTCTTACTGGACTGTGCCACGTGGTTCCTTTAATTCCTTCTTTGCTCTTCTAATATGTTCATACTAATCACCTGAGTGAATAACTCTCACTTTTTGAACCTATGTAACACTTTTTTCCCTTAGATATAAATTTTATTACTAGACCTGCCTAAGCTGCAGCACTTTACTGTTTTTTTAAAACATGATTTTGTCACTTCAGGTATCATTAGCTGGTTTCCATGTAGTTTTCCACAGTAAACTGAAAGTCTTTACAGCCTTCCTTCAGAGATGAAAGTGTGCAGATAGAAAATGTCCATGTAAGTAGTTGTTTGGTTTTGGCTAAAGTCATAACCTGGTCTTTTGCATTAGATGGGTGGAGCTATGGCCCCTCCAATGAAGGACTTGCCAAGATGGCTGGAAGAAAATCCTGAGTTTGCTGTTGCTCCAGATTGGACTGACATTGTTAAGCAGTCTGTAAGTCAAACTCTCTTTTCATGCTTCACTGTAGGTTGTAGCACAGAAAAGTTGAAGGCTGTGTAAATTGATTATTAAGTCTTTATCTCATAGCTGGTTTTGAGAAAATTGTAGTGTCTGTGTAGGAGTTACCCAGCTCAGAGGGGGGTGGTGGTGATAGGAGGCTGCTACAGAATGGGATTGAAATACACTTGCAAAATCAGCTAAGGCAGTTAAGGCAGCCTTCCACATTTGTTTTGCATAATTTTTTTCTTATAAGTAACAATCCTTAAAAAGCACAGGTATTTGTACATTAGGAACTACTAAGAAAATATTTATCATCCTCATGACAGAAATGCACTTCATTATCTCAGTAACAGGCAGCATCAAAGGAATAGGTTTTCAGCCTTTCATTTTACAACACTTGTTTGAAAATAAAGGGTAAAATTCTGCAAGTACTCAATTTAATAGAGTATTGCTATACTGAAATTCAGTACAAATTATAAAGATACAAACTTGTAACTGCAGCATATCAGGGTGGGATTTTTTAATGAAGCTACAGAGTTTTCAGCATGTATTGTTTTACTGTTACATTTAAATGTAAAAAAAACCCCTGTGATCTTGATTTCTTCAGCTTTCTTTACCTGTTCTACTGCCATTCACTATAGTACTGAGCTAGTCACCATTTGCCAGGATGAAAAAACAAACCACTTTTGGAATATGCTGAAATCCGTTCTGTTTGTTCTATCATCATCAGTTAACTGCTGAAAGCTTGAAAAGCTAATCGAGAATAAAGCTTATTTTTTCACCTTCCCTTTTTAGGGTTTTGTTCCAGAGTCCATGTTTGACCGTCTTCTCACTGGACCTGTTGTGAGGGAGGAAGGAGCAAGCAGAAGAGGAAGAAGGCCAAAAAGTGAAATTGCCAAAGCAGCTGCAGCAGCTGCTGCTGTAGCATCAACTTCGGGAATCAACCCACTACTAATGAACAGTTTGTTTGCTGGAATGGACCTCACAAGCCTCCAGAACCTACAGAACCTGCAGTCTCTCCAGCTCGCAGGCCTCATGGGCTTTCCGCCAGGGCTAGCAACAGCTGCTGCTGCTGGGGGGGACGCTAAAAATCCAGCTGCCATGTTGCCTCTGATGTTGCCAGGGATGGCAGGATTGCCCAATATGTTTGGACTAAGTGGATTGTTGAATAACCCGATAACGGCTACTACTGGAAATGCCACTACTGCTTCCGGTCAAGGAGAGACTGAGGATGGTGCTTCAAAAGCTGAAGAGAAGAAAAATGAGAATGAAGAGGAGAACAAAGACTCTGAGAAAAGCACAGACACTGTTTCTGCTACTGACTCTGTGAATGGATCTGTCAGTGCTGCTACTGCGGCGACTACTGCCACTGCCACCACTACCACCACCACCAACACTGGATTGCCCACAAACCCTCTGGCCTTCAATCCTTTCCTGCTGTCTACCATGGCTCCTGGCCTCTTCTATCCATCTATGTTTCTACCTCCAGGACTGGGAGGATTGACTCTGCCTGGTTTCCCAGCACTAGCAGGACTTCAGAACGCAGTGGGCTCCAATGAAGAGAAGGCTACTGACAAAACTGAAGGAGCTGCCTTCAAAGATGAAGAAAATCTCGAAGGCAGTGATGCAGAGGAGAGCCTTGATAAAACTGCAGATTCCTCCGTTTTAGAAGATGAAATAGCACAGGGTGAAGAATTAGACTCACTTGATGGGGGGGAAGAAATAGAAAACAATGAAAATGATGAATAACCAGTACCAGTTACAGTTAAAGTGTTTTAAACTTTTGACAAGTGGTAGTCCTACTGTTTACACTCACAGTTAATGTCCATACTTAGTTTTTATAAGCTGTTCTGTAACATAGTGTAGCAAAAAAAAAAGTTCAAGTCATGTTATACAGATGTGTCAAAAGGTATCTTGGTCATTAAGTATTGTGCAGTGCATTATTTATTATCCCTAGGAGAGATGAAATTTGAGAGGTGATCATGTCTTTTTAAGGAAATTGACATAATGCTCTGCTTTTTTTTTCTTTTGGTACCATTGGTATTATGAATTAAGCAGCAATTTGTAATCAAGTGGCACTAATAGAAGGAAGTGCTGCTGAAAGGAAGGATGAAGTTATATATTTAATTTTTAATTTTTTTTCTTTTTTTTTTTTTTTTTTGCTGTGAAGGTCAAGATGAAATTTACCATACATATCATACTCGTGCTTCATTTTGACTGTATGGGAGTTCACCAGCTCACGTGCGCGCACACACCCACACACACACTCTCTCTCTGACAATCCTCATGATAGTGTGAATGTCTCTGTCTTGAGACTCAGCAATAATAAGGCAGCTGTTGAATGTGAAGAGTACCTTTTGGAAATTAACCCACAGAGAAGGTTCTTACAGGAAAAAGCTACAGTTTAATCGTCTCGTGATCTTGTAATGCACTGGTATAAACAAAAAGAAAAAAATCAGGTACCTTTTTTAAATTAAAGGACTTTGTTACTTTAGCCACAAAGCTAAACAGCATTACCTCAACTCTAAACTAGCCTTGAAGTTTACAGACATGACTTTGTAAATGTATTGTTTTTCTTTGTTGTGATGTCTTTTTATTTTTTTTTTCTTTGGAAACTGCTATCATGTAAGATAAGATGTAAATTGCTGCCAACTGTAGTAATGATGCTTTTAATAAAAGTGACCCATGATATGCAGAGATGTAATTATAGAATGTAGTGTTTAGGGACATCAAACTGGTGTTCACTTTCTGTATTTGTATTTGTGGCTTTTTTATAGCATTTTCCTGCTATATTCTTTATAGATTAGTGGCTGTAAATGCTGAACTGATCGTCTTCAGGGGACTAGGCAGGAAGAGAAGCCTTGAATTGCCTTCATATTTTCCACTCTAAGTAACTCTACAGAAGTGCACGCTAAAATCCCTACTTTACTCCTTCAAAGGGGCATGAGAGACTGAGAATACCTTAAATGTGTTCAGCATGTGATAATGTGGTACACTAAAGAACAAAAGGGCAAAAGAAAAATGAGGCTTTAATAGGCACAATATCTAGGTCATTTATCCTTGGTTAATGGGTAGAAAAACACAATGCTGTAGTGACAGCAAGGGATACAAAGGCTCTGTGGTATCCTGTAGACCAGAGCTTGTGATGCCAGAAACCACTGTGTCAAACAACCTACATGAAACTAAAACTGACCCACTTTTTATAAAACCCAGTGTCTCTTCTGGAGAGCTACCGATTTGTACCCTTTTGTGACCTTTTGATATTTGAGATAATGTACCATTTGAGAACTTCTGTTTTCACGGTGTTGTCACCTTGACACATACACACACTACCACTCCAGAGTGAGAATAACAAGTTAGATTTTCAGTGGAGTACATGAAAAATTAGCTATTTCAGTAGCCAGCTGTGGGTGGACCCCTGTCTTTAGGACTAATATTATCTCTGCTTTTGGAATGCTGGAGAGCTGCAAACCTCACTCTCATGTACACTGTGAATTTGCACGAGAGCTCAAATGGGCAAGTATTGCAAGGCCGAAATTTGGACCCAAGGGGGTTTTATGAAAAGGGGTGAACTTGGCTTGAAAAGAATATTTCATGGACGATGAAAGTAGGTGAGAAATCAAGGCTTAGGAAGTGAATTTTGTGTGAATGAATCACAGGAGCACACTGCTGAAATGAACAGATGTCAGGATGTCTTGTACTGCCACTTAAATAGATCATGAGGAGTTAATGAAGGTCAGGAAGGAATCCCCCCACCATGGACATCACTCAGTGGTTGATGAGGTGTGTTATTCCTGCCTCTTTCTAAAACATCACGTAGACCACAACAAAAAGTGAGAGGTTGAAAGCCAAGGCACATTAACTTGGGCAGGTGTGTTACATACTCTGTTAAATTCATTTGAGCTGGTTTTTAAGCTGTTATTAAATGCCTTGTGTCTTATTTTTTTTTCTACCTATAGAATTCCCACTGTAAGAGTTGGTAGGTGCTTCCCATTGTGTGTATTCCACACATGGTACCAAACAGCCTTTTTTTTTTCCAGTTCAGTTTTATAATTTCCAGAAAAGATTTACACAGACTAATGATATCTCTTGGGAGAACCCTTCTTAATTGGCAAGACTATAAATTATATTGTTAAGTGCTATATGAAGTCCCTTTCTCCTCTGTCAAAAGGGGGAAGTTCTGGTAACTTCTATTTTTGCCTATAGGTTTTTGACATGGAAACATCTAAGTCATGATGGAGGGTGTCCAAGTGACAAATGAGTGAATCTTACCCCTAGTGCAAGCATCTTCCATGGTGGTATTACTCATCTGCTTTTCCTGCTCAAAGAAAAAACAAAACTGGAGAACTGTTGCAACGGCACAAATGCCATGGGAATGGGAGAGCCTCCATGCTCTGTGCTTTCCGAACAGCCTGGCTTCCTAGAAGCCAAACAGACCCCTCACCTGTTGGAAAGGTGGTGACATTTGATTTTTGGAAGGGATATGGGCCCCTGGTATGAAAAATGAAGTGGGGGGATTGCCATCTAATGTCCAAGAAATGTATTACATGAAAATATGAAGGTTTTTCTTTGATTTGACAGAGTTTTTACGTGTTAATTATTGCAAAGATTCTTACGGAGTTTTAAAAGTGTGTCTAAATGAATAAAAGCTTACGTGAGTAAGATGCATAGATCAGAAACTATTCTGCACTTGATTCACATTTGGAGCACCCTTTCTGTCTGTCATGATGAGGAGCCTTTCGTTTGCCACCAACCATTTTTTGCTGGACCTCCTAACAGCAATGGAAATGTTAATGGGGTTACCAAGGAATATAAATTACTTTCTGTGTTGTTTTCAAAAAGAAAGTACCTGTGTCAAAGCACAGCAGTGGTCTGCATGCTAACACAGCCTGTTCTGTGTGCATAGTGTGCAACCCTGCCAAGGGAAAGAACTGAACAACAACAAACCTGCTCAGGATACTACAGATGCATTTTTTAATAAGGGGACTGTAAAGGAGAACCAGTTCAAGTGCACATCTTGAAAACTGTTGCTGATGAAATAGTGGACAAATTCCTAAACTAGTCCCAGGTTTTTTCAGTCAGCTTCAGCCTCTTGTTTCATATTGATGTCAAATATCAAAGTGTATTGCTTATTGGAATTGCACACTTCTCTTGAGGACCTTTGCCATTGAGCACTTCCTCATTTGAGAAGGGGTTAAGACTGAGGGGAGTGATGGGTATTCAATTGTATTTTTAGTATTGAGCATCCCATTGACTTTCGTATTGTGAACAAAACGGCTTGGGACATTTATAAGACTTCTCTGGCTTCCACACCACATGTTTCAGGTACCTCTGAATCCTTAATGTCACAGCTGGGGTCAGGCAATGTTGGGATATGTGAGGGCTCTCAGTCCTGCTGCCTCCATGCTGTTCCTTGGGCACCTGAAAGATGCCAGCCCATGAACATTCCTGACTCCTCAGTGGGAAGGAGTGCTGGCTGCAGCTTTTGCTTCTGTGCTATGCAAATAACCTGTTGTACCCCTTTGGCTTCAAGTGATGCCTTGGAGAAACCTGGAGATGGCTTCTTACGTAGACAGGTGATGTTTTAGGCTTCTAGTCTAATCACTAGCTTGAGTCAGCTGTTCTGAGGAGAACGTGTGAAGGAAATTAAGTTATATGATTGACAGTTGCTATGATCAAAGTTTGATGGGACTTAGGAAAACCTCCTTTTAGATGGTGAATGTCCCAGCTCAGTCTGCATGCAGTTTCAGATAATAGATTTGATGCAAAAGAGCAAACACTTACTAGTATAAGAAACTATAGTGCAAAAATACATATTTTCTAAAAGGGGATAAAACCATGTCACTGGATGTTTTTGTTTTTCCAACTTCTATAGATTGCTGTCAGCACTGGTAAAACCATCAAAACTCAATCATTTGAGCTATTTCTGTTGCAGCAGCTTAGTGTAGGTAGTTTCCAATCTGTTACTTGTCCTCCCTCAGACTTTGCTTGAGAAATTTAGGTATTAGTAATAGCTGGAAGTTGGAGACTTTGTTAAATTCCTGGTAATTGTAGTTACATTAGAAACAAAAACCCTATCCCTCCATTTAGAAAGTTTGCTTGTAGTATGTTGATGCAAATGCTGTTAATTGGGGTATCGCCACAGAACGTCTTTTCTTTTAGTTCCAACTTTTTCTACATGGTCTTTATTAACCTAAGGGGCTATATAGAAATGTTAACCATGGATTCATCTATCCTCTGGGCTGTTGCACCCATGAACTGAATGGCAGGCAAACTAAGCCTTAAAATGTAAAGGGATGGTGCATGGCTCTGTGGGCAAAGAGTGGTGAACTCTGATACCACAGCTTTTACTGCTCTGCTCTCCTTGGATGATGCATTGGCCTTCTAGTTCTCAGGAAGTGCCAGGAACCTGTGGGCTTTGCAGGCAAAGGAGTTGGGAGCAGCAGTGCCATCGGTCTCCTCCTCCCACATGGTTTCTGCTGTTGTTGGGCCCGGGGAAGGATTTGCATATCTGTGAGTGCAGAGCTGATGTTCCCTCCCTCTGCTCAGAGGCCCTGCAAGGAAACTCCATGATCCTTCTCTTTTTTTTTTT